>JBAMAX010003587.1:0-54559 GCA_037043745.1 Chymomyza amoena | reverse complement strand
CGTATTGCTTATCAAAAACTTTTTTAATTGCACTAGTTTAAAATTTTTTAAAAATGTTGGTATCCTCAACATGTTTTGGATCTTTTCGTGGTAAAATGGCACGATAAAACCGAAAAATAAGTATAAAAATGTTTTCATGCAACGTGTTTATGAATTTTTTGAAAAAACCCATTTTTAAAATTTAAAAAAAAAAGGTGAAGATACATAATACATATCATCCGTTTTTGGAATATAATTATTCTATAGTTTTAATAAAACTGAATTTGTTTTACTCCTCTTATTTGTAATTTATATATATTTTTTTCTAGTTATCAATCCTTTCAGATTCTTCACAACTTTGCCCGATCTTAGGTAAAATAACGTCCGAAAAAATTTAAATATGGTCGAAATGACGATTTGAAATTACATAATACGTTTTGTGGCGTGTTTTTTTTTCCTGATTACACTAGCTTACACATTTTTAAATCATTTTGGAATTCTTAACATATTTTAGTCATTTCGGTAGTAAAATTTTTTTTATGGAACAGATTTCGTAACATTTCGAACAAAAGTTAAGGATACATTTTGCTGTTAACTAGTGTAATCGCCAACTACCTTTATTTATAATATCATCCGTTTTTTTTAATGTATTTTCTTTAGCTTATGATGATAATAAATTGGTTTTATTTATCTATTTTCACATTTTTTTCTCATCAAAATCGTTCAGGTTCCTCATAATTTTGTTTCTTTTAGCCCGATCATTGCTAAAATAACCTCCGAAAAAAATTAAAAATACAGTCGAAATGACGGTTTAAAATCGTATAATAGGTATTGTGTTGTGCTAAATTTTTTTATATTAAAATTGCATTTAATGATATGTTAAAAATAAAAATATTTAACAATTTTTTTATTAATTTTTCTGATATCAATTATGGAATCCTTAACATGTTTTAGTCGTTTTTGTAGTAAAATTTTTTTAAAGGAACGGGTTTCGAGATATTTCGAAAAAAAAGTTGAAGATAGAATTTGCTGTAAAATAGAGCTCTCCTATTTATAATATTTTTTGTTCTTGGAATACTTATTGTCTATAGTTAATAATGAAAATAAATCAGTTTTATTCTTCTAATTTTTTTTCTCATCAAAATCGTTCAAGTTCTTCAAAACTTTTTTAGTGTGAGCCTGATGTTAGCTAAAATAGCCTTAGAATAAAATTAAAATATTGTCGAAATGATAGTTGGAAATTGATATAATACGTTTTGTGATGTGCCAAACTATTTATTTGGGTTTAATGATATGAATTAAAATGTACACAATTTTTTTTGATTTAAATTTGGTATCAATTATTTATTTTATTTTTCTCATTAAGCCATTTGGATTCTTTAATACTTTATTTCGTTGGGTCTCCAAAACAATATGAACGGTACTTTAAATATTTGAATCTTCTTACAGAAATAATTACAATTTTTTGAATTTGTTTATCAGGTACAAAAATTTTGACTGCTTTTTTTCAATGATCTCGGAATAACGAAGGAATTCGAAATTTCGAGATGCGCAAATTAAATTTTATACCCATTTGGCTCTTAAAAATCGATTACCAACAAGATTACAAAAATTGTTTTTTTATTTATTTAATTGCGAAAAAAAAAACTAAAATTCAATACAACTCAATCCTAAGGGAGTATACGAAATTTTGCCAACTTTTTCAATATGTTAGAATTTTACTATATTTGACAGAAAATCTGAGCCGGCTCCAGTTGAAACTTGGCAACATTAACTAAAATTCGATGAAATTTAATACCTAAGGAGTATATGAAATTTTGGAAACTTTTTACGTTTTTTTCGAATTTGTCTATAGCCGAAGAAAATCTAAGATCTTAAATCCAGTTGAAACATGACAGAAGGTAGTACGTCGGAGTATTTGCGAACCAAACCAAAGTTACGCTAAAATATGATCAGGGTGAATAGAGAAGTCGATATACCCATGTCCGTCTGTCCGTCCGTCCGTGTGAACGCCTAGATCTCAGAGATGGTAAGAGCTAGAGTTACCAAACTTTCACATTAGATCCCATATTATTCCATAGAAGACAAGTTTATTTTATTTTTTTGATATCGGGGATAAATTATATAGCTCCCATGGGGGTGTTTGAGACGACCTCGACAAAAAAAGCGTTTTAGAGAATAATTCGTTTGTTTATGAAGGTATCGTAACCAAATTTGGTATTCGAAAGTTTTTTATAGTTCCCAATCACTGTACCTCATCGATCAAAGTCGGTTGACTATATCATATGCCCCATAGGACCGATCGGCCAAAATAACTTTTTTAAAGAAAATTCGCTATATTTCGTTTTTAATAAAGATATCCTAACCAGATTTGGCGTTTGGAAATTTTTAGACCACTTAAGCAATGTGCCAAATTTGAACAAAATCGGTTGACTATATCATATAGCTCCCATAGGTCCGATATTCCAAAAAATCGATTTTTTAACAAAATTTGTTGTGTTTCGTTTGTTTGCTAAGATATTGGGACCAAATTTGACATTCGTGAGTATTTTATAGTTCCTAAGCACTGTACCAAATTTAATCCAAATCGTTTGACTAGATCATTTAGCTCCCATAGGACCAATCGGTCCAAAAAAACGTTTTTTATACAAAATTCGATGTGTTTCGGTTGTTTGTAAAGATATTTGAAATAAATTTGGCATTCATATCTTTTTAAGGTATTTAAGCACTGTGTCAAATTTTATTGAAATCCGTTGACTATATCATATAGCTCCCATAGGAACGATCGGTCAAAAAAATTTTTTGCTTAAAAATTCTTCTGTTTTTGGTTTTTTGTGAAGAAATCGGACTTTATTACAAGCTAGTGGTACAGGGTATCCTAAAGTCGTCCGCGCCCGACTTTACGTCCGCCATTTTTTAAATTAAATTATATATAATGTTGTTTTATTTTTAAAAATATATGGGCATTACCAATTTGGCATGAAGTTACGTACGACCAAATATGATATAAATTATGAAATTTTTTTTAATCATATTTTTATGCAGCAATAGGCTGGCACTAGATTTTAATAAAACTTTGACGTCCGTCGGTCTTACCCGTTGAAAGATATGAGCCAGAAACAATCTGGCGTGACGTTACAAGAAATATAAAGTGTGTTTTAGCTTGGGCTGCACAATCTCAATTTTCTGCAAACGGGGCAAGTCTTTTGGTATACATTCTTTTTATGAAATATATGTTGTTTTTTAAACTTTTAAATCGAAAAAATCTCTCCTACACGTTTTGACCTAAGAAAACATGTTTTTTTTATAATTATTTGATAACTTTAATAAACATATTTTTTACATTTTAAAAATTCAATCATGTAATACATAATTAAAAATATATATTGAACTTGAAAGACGTGCTTTAACGAAGTCCATTATCTGATTTCCATTTTGTTTGCACGCATATCCCTTCCACACGTTAAAAGCTTGCCTACAAATTGAAAATGAATCCATTTAATCCATGGCGCTAAATTTTTAATTTATTAATAAATACTCATTAAGCCCATATTGCTAATTGAAATTTCATAAAACAATATTTATCATGTAAAAGCAAATAATTAAATACACAAAAAATCAAAGTCTCCTCTGTGATCTCCAAACTCTGAATTTAAAGATTTAAAGCAAACTCCATCAAAATAAAAAAAATAAAGTCTCGTACAGGGACTGTCGAATCTGGTACTGGAGCCTGGTAACTAACAATTGCCCCTAAAAGCAATTCGAACTGCGGTCTTTTTGGTCTGTTTTATATTGATTTTTTGTTTGAATAGCATTTTTTAAAGCCACACATTTTATACATAAAACTTGAATTCTTGAAATAGTAGAATATATAGCGCTTTAAAGTCATTTGGTTTTAAAAGGGGGCTTTGATAGACAAATGGACGGATGTCCCTTTGGCCACTTGACCACATTGTTGGTAACTGAGGCGTCTCTTTTTTGTCATCAATCAAAAGTCAGCAAAAAGTTCGCGCCAAATGTCAATGCTGTCATTGATCAGCTGGCTTCATAAGCGCGTCAAATTTATAGGGTTGCCACAATGTCTAAAATTGGGGCATCCACTTAAAAATATTTTTATTTATTTTTAAAATATATTTTTATAAAATTTTTGTTTGCTGCTCAGTAAACAATTTGTGTACTCAGAATATGTCTACAAGAATTTGATTACTTATAGCTGTACGCATAATTTTTGCTGTAGACTGTATGTACTCTTTTTCCCAAGTGCTAAAATATTTCTTGTGTCAGCGTTCAATTTTTTTCCATTTTTTTTTTTGCCATTTTTAGTTCTCTCTCTCAAGTTTTTTTTTTTGTTTTTTTAGAAGCAACGTCAACGCCTTCTCTTGTCTGTGCAAACATTGGCAGCCATTTTGTTTACTCGGGGGTGCTACAAAGAGTTTATGTGTGTGGGTACATGAGTATGCGTGTGTTGTGTGTGTGTTTGTCTCCTACTGACAATAAAACGTTCAAACACAAACACAGCCACAAACACACACACACACACACACACACACACACACACACACTAAAGTATCTGGCATGTCTTTGAAGCGTGTTGCGTCAATCTTTATGCGCCTAGAGTTTTGCATACGTCACAAACTGATTGCCTAGAGTTGCCACCACTCAGTTGGAGTTAAAGAGCCTAACGGCAACTTTATCAAACAGTTGGATATCTCAAAGAAACTTGTTTCGAAGTTGCATCAGCTTCCGGCTACAATAATCGACCTCAGTACATCGGCTTTATTTTCTTTTGAAAGACGCTAAATGAGCACAGCTACCATATTAAGATCTTTCTTAAACAATGTCCTTGTAATTATTGCATGTGTTTGCAAAATATTGATGATAGCTTTTTCAGGCTCTTTTTAATAGAGGTTATGCGTGTGAAATTGAGACATTGCGATTTTTCGGGCTCTATATTTCTAGGTTTAAGGTTACAATTGATTTTTGCACGCAGTATTGGAAAATTAAAATTTTGGTATATTTGAAAAAATTCTTTAACCAATTACACTAGATTACAAATTTAAGGGCCATCAAATGAACCTTTTGAAAAAAGTGTTTTTAATGGAATATTTTTGGGGTGAGAAACAAGAAAATTATTAATTTTTATAGTAATTTTGGGTCGAGAAAATTACATTCATTTTTTTTTTAAGAATCGATTTCGAGATTTTTTCGAAAAACATATTTTTAGGCACTTTTTTCAGTTATTCGCCGATCATCTCGGTGAGTAAAATTTTTTACTCACATGAAAGACAATGCTAAGGTAAAGTTAATGATGTGCTCTTTACGTTGATATAATATATGATATGTATAGTATGGTGGCCATATTTACATGATCGCACGATATTAATAATCTTACCAATAAAAAGTTACCTTTCTTCCTGCATATAGTGTCTGTAAATTTTAAAGCCCTTCCGAAATTAGTTGATTGACCCGAAAAAGAGGCAAAAGTCATATTTGACTGTATGCTCTACATAAAATTTAAAAATTTGATCCTAATCCAACAAAGGTTCAGACAGTCTCAAGTCTTACTATTACTATTGAGTTAAATCATTTCCGTAGTAAAATTACATACTAAAGTCAATTGAGTAGTCAAAACATTTTTTAACAAACCAAGCTTTCAGATATACATACATATATTTCGAAAATCTAAAAACATTTCTCGAAATTAGAAAAAAAATTTGTTTTTTTTAACAACAAATATCTCTGGTTGTATTAAACTGATTTCGATAATTTTTGACTTGACTTTAGATAATCAAATTACGCAACGATTGTATTTAGATTATTGTTTAGTCATACTTTCGGTTGGTTCGCTATTTATTCATATAAAAAAATGCTACAGCTCTTTTCCCTATTTTTGAGTCCATGAATTACTTTCAGATGTTCCTAAATTTTACAGGCGCCATATGCAGTTAAAAGGAAACTTTTGTGGGGGTAAGTTTATTAAAATGTTTCAAAAAGTGTCATCCTAGCAGCTAATAAAAATTATAAAACTTAAAAGCAGCCAAATTCGAAAAAGACATTTTCGACTGTTTTGCAAAATTAGTCGATTTTTCGTGTAAATTAAATAATTTATTAAAATTATATCCATTTTTTTAATAAATTGTAAAATATCGGATATGCTTCCTCGATTATAGTAACTTTGGAAATCTTTATGTACACTAGAATTTATAAATTTCAATGAAATAAAGTAATTCAATAATATTAAAGAGGCTTGAAATAATAAACCATGTAGGTGAAAATAAATGAAGCAATATCTTTTTAAATAAATTCAGTGGGATCATTTATCGGATAATCGATAACAGATTATTTAAGAAGACTGATTTGTTGAAACATACTTTGTAATATTTTTTTTTTTCTAATATTTAAAACAAAGCTTGCATTTTTTTGTGAACTTAAATTTTTATAAAGTCTTTCTTGCTATTTTTAAAAGCAAAATGTTTAATAATGATCTAAAAATCTATCTGACTCAGTTGAGGCGCTCCAATTCAAGAGTACCTAATCCTAAAACACTTCTTGTTAGTATCAATAAAAATTTATAAATTTTTTAAGTTTTTAACTTTTCTTCAACAACAGTGACAGTTATAGACGTCGAAATTTCAAAGAAAGTTGAAATTACCAAACATTCTTGAAAGTCTTTAGGGGAATCCCTCATCTTTCATGCGCCAAAAAACATTACGTTGGAGTTTTGCAACCATTTTCCACAGCACTACAAACAAAAATATTTTTACATTTTGTAATCTGCAAGTGTTTTGAAAAAATTATGTGAATATGTATATGATGTGTCCATTTCAGTAGGCTGTCCTGGTGTTCTCTTGAGAGTCATGGAATTAGTTACGACAGTCAAGTGCTTGAATCCTTGCCAAATCTAGATCTTTGGATCTTGTTCTGCTCAGCTCTTGCGCAAGCATATTTGGGTCTGAGGCGCAATTGAGTCGAAAATTTTCAATATTTTTTCAAGTCCTTACTTTTTGTTTACAAAAGTGCGACTAAATATAATGTGAAGTCACATAGTCTATAAACATCGGGCAGTCAAGATGCTTTCAACTATTAGTCATTTGTCAAATTTTGATAAGATTTTGATAAAGTTTAGAGATAATAGATGATATCACATACTTAGAGCTCAAAAGCATAAACCTCATTTTTGCTTCGCTTTCATTTTTAAATATTTAGAAGAATTACAATTTGCTTTATTTGTCATAATAATTCACTTATAAAAATGTGCTCTAACAGGCTACTACAAATTAGTTAAAAGTAATCTGAAATGTTAAATATTTTATTTGTGAATCCAATTTTATTTATATAAATACCCAATAAAAAAAAGCTGGACTATCTTTAAGCAAAAAGTAAGCATATGCTGGAAGGATTCTTTCTTAATCTAATAGAACTTATACATTTTAGAATCTTTCATGCGCAGATGGTTTCTTATCCATAGTTTCAACTGATCCTTTTATTCACTGTTCCTTTCCTCAAAGTAAGGCGAATATTTGGTAAGTACAAATAGCTATAAAATATCTCTAGAGCTCATTGTATAAATATTCAAGGGAGAGTAATGCTGCCTGCGTCAAAATCTATCTAAGTGAGAGTAAAAAAAAGCGATTGTTGAAATTTGACGTCGCAATGTGTTGAATCCTTATATGCAAAGAGTAGAGGTTGGCGAGATTATACATTTTAACGGTTGGAAAACGGAAATTTTGATCTGGAAATGCCTCAAAGGACTTATCAAACTCTAGAGCGGTGGCTTGTTCAAAATATGAGGCCTGAGGTAAATCTGAAGGTGGGTGTACATTTTCAACTGTTTGAAATGTCGATCTGAAATTACATTCGAGGTCAGCTGCAATTCTAATCAAATACAATCTGCAGTACTTTCCAGGACCTCAGTTTGATGGCTATTCCACATCTTCGTTTTCCAATGGTTCAAAGCTTCGATCTATAGTTTCATTGAAAGTCTGGCGAAATTCTAGGATCGGAGCTTGTTGTGGGCTTTCCAATGATGGCTTGACTACATTTTCATCATATTCATGGCATAAATTAAAAACATATATGGATAATGGTGATTTTTGGGACTCCATGCGCAAGATAGGTCTAAATCCTAAAGAGACTTATTATGTGCCGTGTTTGGAGCTACCGGAGCCTCCCGAATTTATGCATATGACGAGAAGATAGCGAAGCCGCTCTTGGTATATCCATACGATCTGGATCTACCTAGTAGCACAGTAGCAGAGGTGGCACAAGAGAATAAGAAGAAGATTAGTCTTTTGTGCCACATCTGTTACGGTAGTACTGGTTTCATCCAGATCCTGTGGGCTTACCAAGTTTGGCTTCTCTATGTTGTCGTCATTTTCGTGAGTGGGAGTCTCAGATAGCTCCAAGCTTGGCATATACTGAGTCTTTGTAGGACTTAGACCCAACTTACTGATGGAGCCCCAAAAAATCACATTTATTCTTATGTGTTATAAATTTAAAACTCCAAAGGCGCTATCATCAAAAAATTCCAGATAGTACTCTCTGAAGAAAACATTTTTCAATCTTGACTCTGAATGTAATAAATAAATAATTATAAGAAATAATTATTTTTTTTATAAATTATTTTATTTAACAAAAAAAGATGTTTTAGATGGATAATTCGTTTGTTCATAAAGACATCGTAACCAAATTTGGTTTTCTCACTCGACATTAATATTTCTTCAAGATCAAATGTAAAAAAGTAGAAGTGTTGTACCAAAATGTTATTTAAAAAAGGCGTTAAAGTGTAAAAAACGAAGAAAAAAAAGTGTAAATCTCAGATAACTTTTAAAAAATCTCGTAGTTGTTTTGTATAAAGTATAAACAAGTGTATATCATCTTAAAGCTTGAATCTTTTTCTTTCCAAAAACCGTAGAGCAATCGAAAAACGGTTCAAAAATGGCGACGTTGTGATTGTGGGAGTGATCGCAGTACCCGAAAAACGGTTTTTAAGCAATAACTTGAGAATTTCGGGGTGTTAGACAATTTTGAAACACATCGTGATCTACTCGTCAAGACCTATAACTTACATTAGGTCAATTGAAAAGTGTTTTGATTTTTTTTTGATTTTGTAGTACTGTGTTATTATTAAAAATTAATTTTTGGAGTCATAACACTCTTATTGTAAGTATGCGATAAATAAATATTTACCTTTTCGCCTCAGTCGGTGTAGAGTTAAAATTAGGGACTTTTTTAACACTGGCTGCTGGCCTTTGGAAAAACGAAATATTTTTTCAATCTAGCCACCCTGCATTTGTAATGAAGAAGATTCTAGCAGAAAAATCATCACACTAAGGTGGTAAAATTTTGTGTACATAAATTTGTGATATTAATTTCATGATTTTCGATTTTGTCGCTTTTTCACGATAAACCTGCGCATAAACCATATCATATATGGGAAGTTATTATTAATGATTTCACAGCACTTTTGTTTGTAGCCATTACCGAATAAATGCTTACGCAGTTTTCGCAGTTTTTCCAGCTTTTCTTTTTTTTTGGGATGATGCAGCATAAAAACCGCCAAAGGATGCATCAAAGTTTTCCACACACAACAATAAAGGATTAATTGCAAATATAATTAATTATATATTTAATGCAGAGATATTGTATACACTGTGCAAAATTGAAGACACTTTGAGGCGTACAAGCGGTCAACTATTTTTGAGCAGATAAATGGCGCTGCTGACGTCAGCAGCAGCGTCGACGTTGACGTCAGCGCTGTCAACCGGCTTTGAAATGTCAGTGGCGGTTGCGGCTTTTGTCTTTTCATCCTGACGTCTCTCTTTCTGCATCTTTGGTGAGTTGTGCTTGGCATTTGACATGTCGTTTAGTTGTAGTTGTAGCTATGTGAGTGTCACTCTCGCTCTCTCCTCTTTCTCTCTCTCTACACTCTCCGAGTATGCTTAGAATGCGTTCGATGTCAAAGAGCTGTCAGATTTGTGTCAGTTAAGCAGCCAGCCAAAGAGAGATACTTGGTTGCTCAGTAGCTGAGACTAGCCAATGTCCCTATGGGGGAGGACGTTCGACGGAGCGGGGTAGGACTAAGGTTTTAATTAATATTGATGCCACTGCCACTGCCACAACCACTGCCAACCGCATTGCCATTAATAATGCTGATTTTTGGCCACTGTGACGACTGCTGATTAAATGTGAGCAACTCACAGATAAAAAAATAGCATCTAGCTAAAATAAATACTTGGGGTCTTGAACATGCTCGAACAAAACGCTTTGTCGCCAGCTTAATTAAGCATAAGCCCGAGCATGACATTTCTAGATTTGCAATCATACCCAACAATTACTCATTGTATTTGTGGCTTAATTAGGATTCCCTACTTGTTTTATTTAAGTTTTTGGTTTCGGCCAAGGACAATTGCTGTTGTTTAAAGTTTCCAACCAGGCTCTCTCTCTCACTTATAGTCTTGAATTAATCAGCACAAAGTGCTGTCAGGATATTACGAGTAGTCTGAGTATGAGTATGAGTAGTTTCGAGTAAAACTGTCAACTTATTGTCACACACACACAAACACACAAAGTGCAGTGATAAGAATGTAGAGGCAGAGTTATCAACTGAAGTCAGTAGTCAAGGATAGAATATGTACATAGTTGAGAGTCAGGTCAGCAGAGTTGACTTCATATGAAAGTGTTTTAGTATACTACTCCCAACTATTGTATTGGTTTTTGTTTTCTATGACTCTCTGACTGTGCATGATTGTGGGTAATGCCAAAGAAAATTCATTACACTGAAAGCATTTTTATGGAAGTTGCTTTTTTCTTTATCTTTTTTTTTTTTGGTTAAACATTACTGCAATTGTCTGGCATTTTGATGTGCACTGCATTGGCCACTTTATAGTTGTAGTCATAGTTATAGACCTCTACGAAACTACATTCTCGGTATGCTCTTGTCTGCTATCTGCCTAGTTTAAATGGAGTTATGCTAGAGTAATGAAGTTATGCAGTCAGAGAGCAGCAAAAGAGAGACAAAATGAAAATCATTTGGAGCTGGTCACGACAGTGAGATGATGGCATTAAAAAAAGGAATATAGAATATCGTTCTTTTGTTCTAGTTGGATTTTTTTTAAAGGGTTTGGTTGTATAGGCAACATAGATTGTGACTGGCATCCCACAGAGACCATGAGATCTATTGTGTTGCCTAATTTAAAGAAGCTGACGAAAGGAATTAAAGAAAGGGAGGGGAGGACGATCAAAAATTGTACATCCGTAATGACTCTTCCCTTGTCAGCTGGCAAGTGTAGAAAAATGTAGGTCTGCTGAAAAGGCTCCCCTCCAACAATGCCCAGATGCTATGTTAGCTTCCCAACGAAATTCAGTCCTTCTACTTTTCGATCCTACACTGCACAACATTTTTTTTTGTGCCCTTATATGAAACGACTTCCCAAGAACATCCATCACTACTCCGCTTGCTCTTTCCATTTTAACCGCATTCCGAAATTCATCAATAATTTCTTTTGTTGGGAGGAGCGGCTGCCTAGCTAACACTTTTTGACCCTACATAGCACATACTTTTTTTTCCCCTCACGACTTTCGAAGAACTTCTGCGTTTGCTCTTTCCATTATTTCCAACGAATTCCAAAATTCATCAATAATAAATTCTTTCGTTTTTTTGAGGGAAGTTGAGTGGGTGCTCAGTGTCTGTGTCCCTAAGTCTCTCGTGTTGTGGAACCTTTTTGAGGACACGACGAAAGCAGACAGATCCGCTAAGGGCACACAGTCTTGGCTACCCAGATCATCCAAGAATGATTTACCCTGAAACTGGGTTCGTCTTCTAAGAGTCTCTTGGCAGTCGCATATCAGGTGTTGCATGCTTTTTGTCTCTTCCTCATCTCTGCAACAGTGGCAGAAATCGTAATGGGGAGCGTGCAACCTCTCAGCCATATTGCCTATGGTGCAGTGCTCCGTTATAACGCCTACCACTAGGACTAGGAGTCCTGATTTAAGGGAAGCGCAGCAGTTCAGATGTTCGCTTTGGATTATATCTCGGCCAGAGATGCGACAACCGGACACCATGTCCCATTCTCTTTAGCCAGCTCCCCGATTTGCGATACAACGTCCTGTAATGGTCTTTCAATGTTCGTAACCGCAAGGTTAGCTGCCAACGTGGAGGGGTTCCTGGCGCACTCGTCCGCCGCCTCGTTATCAAGGTCACCTGCGTGACCCGGAACCCAGCAGAGGGGTTATTGAGTCGTGATGTATACGGATGAGCGCTAGCGTCGTGTTACGGATTAGTTTAATCTTTATATTGAGCTATGACAGAGCTTTAGAGACTTAATAGAGAGTCTTAATAGAGATTTTCATGGCAAATAGCGTCTTTGAGCTAGCGATGCCAGTGCTAGGCAAATGCCTCAGTGCTACTGCGGGAATCGTACCACCGACCTTCGCTTTTTAGAGGCGAGTACGCTACCACTTACGCCACCGACGGCCACAAAAGTCTCTATTAATTAAAGACACCGCCGTTCGGATTCGGCTATAAACTGCAGGTCCCGGTTCTGTTCGAACAGTTATTACTAGAGATCCCCTATGCCCCTCCTCCAAGGGGTCTAACAGGGAATTATTTTTATTTTTATACCCTGTACCGTATGGTCCAAGGGTATATTAAGTTTGTGCAAGCCGAAAATGTATGTAACATATAGAAGGAGACGTCGGAGACACCCCAAAGTTACCTAAAATATGATCAGGGTGAATAGAGAAGTCGATATACCCATGTCCGTCTGTCCGTCTGTCCGTCTGTCCGTCCGTCTGTCCGTCTGTCCGTCCGTCCGTCCGTGTGAACGCCTAGATCTCAGAGATGGTAAGAGCTAGAGTTACCAAACTTTCACATTAGATCCCATATTATTCCATAGGAGGCAAGTTTATTTTATTTTTTTGATATCGGGGATAAATTATATAGCTCCCATGGGGGTGTTTGAGACGACCTCGAAAAAAAAAAGCGTTTTAGATGAATAATTCGTTTGTTTATGAAGATATCGTAACGAAATTTGGCAATCGAAAGTTTTTTATAGTTCCCAATCACTGTACCAAATTTGATCAAAATCGGTTGACTATATCATATAGCTCCCATAGGACCGATCGGCCAAAATAACTTTTTTAAAGAAAAATTGGCTATATTTCGTTTTTTAATAAAGATATCCTAACCAGATTTGGCGTTTGGAAATTTTTTAGACCACTTAAGCAATGTGCCAAATTTGAACAAAATCGGTGGACTATATCATATAGCTCCCATAGGTCCGATCTTCCAAAACATCGATTTTTTAACAAAATTTGTTGTGTTTCGTTTGTTTGTTAAGATATTGGGACCAAATTTGACATTCGTGAGTATTTTATAGTTCCTAAGCACTGTACTAAATGTAATCCAAATCGTTTGACTAGATCATATAGCTCCCATAGGACCAATCGGTCCAAAAACACGTTTTTTATACAAAATTCGATGTGTTTTGTTTGTTTGTAAAGATATTTGAAATAACTTTGGCGTTCATATCTTTTTTAAGGTATTTAAGCACTGTGTCAAATTTTATTGAAATCGGTTAACTATATCATATAGCTCCCATAGGAACGATCGGTCAAAAAAAAATTTTTCCTTAAAAATTCTTCTGTTTTTGGTTTTTTGTGAAGAAATCGGACTTTATTACAAGCTAGTGGTACAGGGTATCCTAAAGTCGTCCGCGCCCGACTTTACGTCCGCCATTTTTTTTATGACAGAGCATTAATAGCAGCCTGACTACCGACAAAAATTACCATGTTCCTTGGACTTCCGACCAAGATAACATTAAGTCTAGCCGCTTACCAGACTGCGTATATCTCTTCTCGAATAACGCTACACCAGTCGGGGAGGCGGAATGGAAGCTTCATCGTTAGCACTTTAGAGAAGATGCCAGCGCCTGTGGCGTCATCCATCTTCGAACCATCAGTATAGATCATCAGCTCGTTCCCTTTTAAGGGAGTTCTTTGTATCCAATCTAGACTTATATTAGGCAAGAAACAAAATTTGTGAGGCATAGGTCAGTTTACTTTACTAGTGTGGATATAAGTCGAAAGTTGCCGCATATAAAATATAATCAAAAACCTTTGAGCTAAAAGTGCCCATATTTTGGTAAAAATTGCAGTTTCTAGCTTTTATAGTCTCAGAGATCTAGATGTTCAGACCTACGCTTGTACAGACGATGCAGTCCGAATCGCATCTAAGCATGTTCTTCCCAACGTTTTCACAAAAATAACAAATTCCTTGTAGCTAAAATGATATGCACAAAAGATTTATAAATCGATGAAGTATCTTGAAGCAGACAAAAAGCGTATTATCGCACGGCGAAAACGTGTCGGATACAAAATACAAGAAAAACCTTCGTACTAAAAGTGACCATATTGTGGTAAACATTTAAGTCCCTAGCTTTTATATTCTCTGAGATCTAAATGTTCAGACCTACACTTGTACAGTCGAACAAATCTGAATCGTAACTTATCATATCATACCGCGACGCTTCCTCAAAAAGAAAAATTTCCTGGTGACTGAAATAATAAAAGCACAATATTTATAAATCGATGGAGTATCCTTAACCGACAGAGCTTTTTTTTGTGCGACGGAAAAATGTCGGATATAAAAATAAACAAAAACCTTTGTACTAAAAGTGCCCCTGTTTCGGTAAGACTTGGATTCTCTAGCTTTTATAGTCTCTAAGATCTAGACGTTCAGACCTACGCTATACAGTCAAACAAGTCTGAATCGCAACTTATCATCTCCTTCCACGCCGTTCCCTCAAAAATAAAAATTTGCTCGTGACGCAAAATCTTTATAAATCGATAGAGTATCTTAAAGCAGACAAAGAGCAAAAGAACATGTTGATAAAGCAAAGGCGCAAACAATATGACGACAGCTGACAAAAAGCTACAAAAATAAACTGAAAATCAGCTAAAAGAAAAGAAAATCAAAGTAAAAGAAAAAGAAAAATGCATGAGCTGCCAAAAAGAAAACGCAAAAGCAAACAGCATCCAAAGCAAACAAAGGGCAAGGATTGCGTCAAATGAAGCGCGTGAAGCTGACGAGTACAAAGCTCTTCTCTTGTCCTGCAGCAGAGCAGCAGCTGCTGCAGCCGCTTTGTGTGCCGTGCCGCAGACAATTTTAGAAAAGGAAACCTTAAGCCTGATGGCATAAGGAGCGCCCACAAAGTATCTCATGGTTGCAACTAAAGCCTGTAGAACTTGCTGCAAATGCGATAACAAAGGTAAAAGGTTGCCCTGCCATGCAGGCAACTTTCAATTAACAAAATCGGCTAAGATGAAGTCAGTAAGACGAGCATCTTGTAGGTAGCATAATGCATTATGCCAAGGGCTAAAATCTGGGATGAAAATTGCAAGAAATCTGCTGCCAACGTTCTTTAGTCAGTTACTAGCTCAGGAAAAAGAACAAGAAAATTAAACAAATTTAATTGCGTATACTTAATATAGTGGACTATTTTTTTACAAATGGTGAATATAAACTTTAAGTCACTCTATTTCGTCAACCAATTTATTTTATTAAGAGGACTAGGCAAAAAATGTTGAATTCCTTATATTTGCTTTTTAAGAAAAAAGTGATTAATTTGGAATTGGAAAAAGTAAGGTTGCGTTTTTCGATACATGTTGATATTGGAACTCGTTCCCTGTGGAAGTATTTTGGAGATATTTTGATCGGATGAAAACTCAAAAAAAATGAAGACTCCCTTTCTTTATTTAAGAATATTAGTTTTTCATTGATTGGCTTCTTAACTGCCATTAGAATATTTAAGCGTTGTCGAAAAGGAGTCTTAGTAACTAAATTTCGGAAGGCCTGGTACAATATGCTTTTTTAGATAAGATGCAATAGGAACGCTAAATAATCTCTTTATCAGGTTCTTTTGAATAAAGGTAGCCAGATTAAGGAGGCAGTTGGGACTTAGCGCGGCCCAACTCACTTAGGCCAGGAACAGGCCTTTTATGACACCGATAATAGGAGTAAGTGATAAGTATAGAATATAGATGGAATAGTGGATAGTGCAGGACAATGTTTAACTTGGGACTCGAACCAACAACCTCTGGAATGATAGTTTAGTGCACTTTGGATATAATAAATTACTGAAATATTTGTATCAGTTAGAGAAGTCCTTTAAACAAAATAATTGTAACATGTCCGCATTTGTTCGTTCTTCGCCTATCTATATGAACATCTGTTACAGTGTTACAGGAAAACAATTTTATAAGCCAAACTAAAGCGATTTATACTGTACAGGCCAAAAAATGGATACACCTACAAAAATAGCGAATTGTACATGAAATAATTGATAATAATAAAACTTATGGCGATTTTCTTGGAAATTTAAATTTTTGGCTTTGATTACTGCCGTGAATCTTTTTGGCTTTTTTGGCCGAGCTTATAAAGTGTTTCCACTTGTATGTTTTGCAATATGTCTTTAAGGGACTGCCAGATATGAGAAAGGTTAGTTGGTCACAGATCTCTTCCATGTCGGTTGAACTCATTCCCTAGAATTCCCATAGAATTTATATCAGGCAACAGTGGCGGACCATCATATTGAGCACGAAAAGGTTTTCTTTCTTTTTTAAATGTCCCGAAGCATGTTTTAGTTCACTATCTTCTTGGAATAAATCTGTAAACATAGTCATATCATTACCCAGACTCTTTTGTCAGTTTTCCAAAACTTTTTAGAGTTGGACGAAAACCTTTTCGCCAAAGCATTACAGAACCACAACCTTCTATAAGGTGACAGAATACATTCGAATTCAAAACTCTTAATAGTTTGACGATGATGAGCTGGCAACGATTACTTCCAAAAATTTGAAGTTTTGACTCTTGCAAGGATTTATCGATTTGACTATATTCAAATATTTTGCTAATTTCGGTGTATAACGATAAGAACCTGGGATTTCATCCAATAAATAAAAAGGAAAAACAATAATTTACTATTATCATACATTTTTTTTACTATTATCATATCCCTTTTTTTGGTCTATACTGTATTTTTAAAGTTAATATATACAGGTATCTGTATTTATTTAAATTCATCCTATCTAGACTAATGGAGGTAAATACGACATAAGTTCTAAGTTGATTCAAATTTGCCTTCATATTGGAACTCGGAATTATTGCATTTTAGTTACCTATAATATCCAAACTGCACTAGGTGCAAAATATATGCATATATATGGTAAAAATTGTGTAGTTCTTATAGAGTTATTTATTTGAACATTAAATTTTTCAACGATACTCTCGACGGATTATATTTAAAAACGCGAAAAGGTTGAAAAAAAAATATAAATTAAATATTTTTAAATAAAAAAAATTTACAGTCGGTATTAATAGCATTGGCAGACGCACCAAATTTGATAGGAAGATATGAGCCCGCCTTATCTTAAAAAATAGGGTACCTAGAAATTTTACCCTCAGGCCCATTATCTTAAAAGTTATAATTTTTATGGCGTGCTCTTTCAATTTCCAATGCAAAAATATACAAATAAAAATTTTTATTATATTTCCGAAAATTTGTTGATTGTTACTACTATACCATAAATTTTGTAAGTAGCATTTTTTCAAAAGGGATTCCGAAAAAAAATTTGTTTTTTATCTTTGGCCGATATAAATAAAAATGCTCCAATCAAATTTAGAGAAATAAATAAAAGTTAAACAAAAATAACTAAGCAATACCTTCAGGTAGCTCAATTTGATCGACTTTACCAAAATTACTACATGGTTTTTTTAAACTACCCTTTTTTTTGAACGTAAATTTTTCCAGAATGTTCAAAATAAGCAAATAAAGTACATCGACAAAAAATTCTTAAGAAATTGTTTAATTGTTTGTTGTTTATACAAAAACAACTTTAAAAATTCAACTTTTAGTTAGAAACGTTTATCCTGGCAACTCTAAAATAACTACAGTGAATCTTTATTTAATTTGAACAATAATAATTAAAAATCTCAAAAGAACTAAAAAAGATCTGCTACATTTAAAACAAAAGTTTCAGAGCACAACTCTCGTTTTTCTTTAAAGTTAGTACTGTCATCCTTCTTTAATAGTGGAGCATAGCATCTTACCTTGATAGGGTACTGAGTGGAGAGCCGTATCTATTATCATTTTGATCCATGCTATGTCATATATACAGTATGGGACTCGAGTGTTAGATTTGAAGACCATTCAGATCCTGTGCCCTCCTTCTTTCTCAACGTGGCTTGGTGCTGGCTAGAGCGGAGTTAGGTTTATGAATAAAAAGTGAGCGAAATTTTTGAAGCTCCAGTATCATGCGGGATCATGATAAAAATCGCATATATCTTTCATAATACACCTAGTTCTGTTTTTCACGATAGATATAGGATTGGTTCTCCGTTTGAAAATAACACTAAAATAATATCGGTTCACTATATAAAATAATCATTTACGTACATGGTTTTTATTAAAATTATAATTTTGTATTAAATTTTTTTATTTAAATAGCTTATTAGGTAAGGGAATATGAAAAAATACAATAACGAATATTAATTTCACAAAAATACAATTTTTTAAATCGCGGTAAATCAAATTAAATCGCGTAGAAAATAATTGGAATGATTTTTTCAATCGCGTTAAATTAAATTCTCGGAAAAGAAATTCGCGCAAAAAAAGTATAAGGTGTAATTGGGTGCTTTTAATGTCAGTCATACAATGCGAGAGTCTACTGTAGCAGCAGCTCATAAACAATACTGACAAACGTTTAGGGCAGCGAAAGTGAGACGCAAGAAGAAAAAGGAAGACCGGAAGCTGCGTACGTGTAATCTGTGGACCCAAAAAAGTGTCCAAGTATGTGTGTAGGTGACTGTGTCAGTGTAGGTGTGTTTGTGAGTGTGCTCTCTTTTGGTGTGACCCAAAATCATTAGCAATATGAGCAGCGCTGTTTCGTATTAAAATAATACAAAAAAAAAAAAACAAAACAAATGCAAAAAAAAACGAGCTGAGATATGCATAAAAATGTGGGCGCTCTTTTTGCATATGTGTGTGTGTAAAAGAGAGTGGGTGGGTGTGTGTGAGTGTGTGTGGGAATGCAAAAGGTTAAATTAAATGGTTAAATGATAAGCATTTGGGTTAAATTGTTGGCAAGTGACTCATGTTTAATGCGTCTGTGTGGTATGTCAAAGCGTGTGTGTGTGTATGAGTATTAGTGTGTGAGTATCTGTGTTTGTATCTGTGTGAGTCGCGTCTAATGCTTTTAATAGCAAAAGTTATAATGAATTTGTAAAACAGAAATAGAAACAAGTGAGACCTTTTGCCACGTATGCGTTGGTGCCCCTCCTACTCCTGCCCGCCCCGCCCACATCATACAAAGCTTGCCCCTAAAATGGCTTTTGATTGTCCTTTTGTAGAAGTTTATATATGTATATGTGCGGGTCGGTATATATTACGAATTTTGTCAACGTTACCAAACAAAAATGTTACTAACATTATTTGGTTGTGTTTTTGTTTGTCTGTCTGTTTGTTGTTGTTGTTATTTCTATTGCTATTGTTGTTGGTGTATCTTTTGGCCTGGTTTGTTAGGCAATCAGCGGCAACATTGCGGGGCTTAATTTCATTTTTGTGGCCACGCAGCTTGTCAGCATTTTATGTTTTATGTGCTGCGCATTTTAAAATATATAATATATATGCATAGTATATATGTATGTATGTATATGCCTCGTTTGGGGTTTCATTTATGCATATATAGTATTTTCCTTTTTTTTTCTCTTTTTGTTTGTAGTGTTGTATTTTTTTTTTTTAATTTTTTTGTTTAGGGACTTGTTGTATTATAATAATAATCACGAAAAATATTGTGCAAATATTTAATTATGAGCTTGTTAACGTTATTTGTACAGTTTTAGCTTGTAAGCAATAATAATTTTAGATACATTTTTTTTTGGTTCTTTGTTATGCTAATTTGGGATGAATGGAAAAACCGGGACAATGACTAATTTAAGGATATTTGAAGCAGACATACCAATTTGTATAGAAAGATTTTTAAAATGATTATTTCGATTTTCCTGATATTAATAGAAATTGGTTGATTTTCGGCAGATATTCAAATATAAAATAAGAAATCGACGAATATGGTACTTTTTTTCTGAAAAGGGTACCTCACAGAGAGGTGAGGCACTGCGACCAAAAGGTCATTTGAACCATACCCTAAGGTTAAAACAATAGACTTTCCGCATTCCTCATGAATAGCATTAGGTCTTTTGTTGGTGTTGACCTGAGTTGGAAGGGACTAATCCGTTTCTTTCCCATATGACAGGCTCTGTCCCAAACTAGCGCTGGGCAGGCACAGAGAATATGCCTGGTAGTTTCATCGTCTTCTAGACTTTCTGTAGATGATATCTAACAGTGTGGTGGCCAGATAGGTAAGCTACGAGGAGCTTTAGGTCCGCTCTGCCAAGACCTTTTGTCTTAATTGCATCCAGAGGTTTGACAAGCACTTTTGCTTGACGAAGCCCCGGAAGGAGAACCAGTATCTCCTATGTTCTCCTGCGGCCCATTTGTTTATCATGGTTTTGATCGTGGACCAACCAATACCACAAAACGGCGATGGAGATGTAGTCTGGGTTGAGGCACCCTGTCATGCTAGATCTTCAGCGATCGGGTTACTATCCACTACCGAGTGTCCAGGCACCCAATATAGCACGACTTTGATCCGGGCGGACAGGGTTTGGAGGTAGTTATAGCATTCTTTAACCAAATATTTAAGGAGATGCTCCAGGAAGACAGTGCCCTAATGGCAGCTTGGCTATCTGAAAAAATTCATATTTTTGCGCGCCTAGTTCCCTTTGGAAGGATATTAAGGACGCAGATCGAATATGGTAAATCGTGGTATAAAATAAAGATGATAGCTAGAAATCGGGATAGATGCTTTATTCAAGCCCTATGATGGTCATGATGATGAATATTCAGTAGGATGGCCGCCGCTGGTATGACAGACTTTTAAACCGACGATATCGATAACCTAAGAAGTTTCCTTTTTACATGGATATAGTGCCTTTAAAATTTAGAGACGATATATTATGATCCAATTACCCATCGTTTATATTGGGAACAAATTTTTCTCAAAAACGTTTTTTTTTTAATTTTTACCTATTTTCGTATCCATCAAATAATTTCGAATCGCTTTTTAATTTTACAGGCGCTATATGAAGAAAAAATGAAACTTTTTAAGCGGTGGGGCTATTGAAATCTTGGGATATAAAAAAAATTGTCTTCCTAATGTTCACAATTAAAATGAAATATTTAATTAAAATTAAGTTCCATACTTTTATTTTAAAGCAAATTTTCATATTTCAATAAACAAAAACAAAATCATTTCAATGCAATTTTGAAAGCACTCAAATAAAAAGAATAAATATACATACACATTTAATTCAATAAAGAAGGATAAATAATCTTAGTCACTTATCTAGTTGTTGCTCGAGTAGATTTACTTAACATATTTATAAACTGATTTGTATTACTTATTTATCTATTTATTTGTTTTCCTTTATATTTTAAATATTAATTTACTTACTTATTGACGACTTTAGCCTCACCGAGAAAGATGCTGCTGACTTAGCAAAGGATATACCTATGCTTCTACAGCCAAGGTATGAGATGCTTTCAATCAATATTTTGATACCAAACTCAGCACAAAAGAGGCTTGGACCTCTCTTGGGGCAGTTCACCCTATCAAACCACATACAATAAAGTGGTACACAGACGGATCACTTACGGATCAAGGAAGTGGCCTGGGGGTAGTAGAACCCAGAACCAAATATTATGAACCTCTAGGCAGACACACCAGCATTTTCCAAGATTTGGTCTGTGTTATTGGAAGATGTACAGAATTCAATCTGCCAAAGGAACTACCATGAAAAGGATATTTCCATCCTGTCTGATAGTCAAGCAGCAATAAAAGCATTAAGTAAAGCCAAGATTACATCAAGGCTGGTCAAAGAAGTGAGAACGTCACTGGATAATTTAGGTTCCGGAATAAGCTCACGATTAGATGGGTTTCAGGGCACAATTACATTCCTGTAAATGAATTAGCAGACAAACTCGCAAGAACCGGTGCAGCAACACCGCTTATCGGTCCTGAACAACACTGTGGGATTGGTAACCACGTGGTACGGGTCCAACTAAGAATAGAGGAGAAAAAAACGACTGCTTCACTGGGGCACGATACCAGCACTTAAACAGTCAAAAACCCTCCTCTCTAACTACAGCCGTAAGAGGTTCAAAGTCATGATAACGCACTGAAGGAACACCGTGAGAATTATGACTGGCCTTCTGACGGGACACTGTAGGCTTCGCAGCCACCTCAACAAAATTGGCATTTTGGATAGTGACTAATCCGCTTCTGTAGCATATAGAAAGAAACTTCTTAACACATATTATGTGAATGTATGGCAATCGCCGGTAAAAGAAACCAGCTCCTGGGCATGTGCGTTCTCCCACCAGAGACCGTTGCTACTATAAGTCCGAATAAAATTCTGCAATACATGCAGGCCTTAGGACTTTTTGGAGAGTTTTAAGCCATGAAGGGGGTACAATAGTACCACCTGGGTTGTAGTACATTTAGCTCAATCCCAATAATACTTACTTATTACAATGAAGTTATTTTTAGAAAACCGTTCAGTGTAAGTTTCCCATCTCTTGAAGATTAGGACAATGGTATACCAGACGGCAATAGCAAGATTACAGCTTTTACGGACCGATCTATACTCAATGATCAGGTGGGAGGGGGTGCCTATTCGGAATAGTTGGGCATTAACGAATTCTTCCGCTTACCAAATCATTGTAGTGTTTTCCAAGCAGAAGTCATAGCTAACATATAATGGAGAGTATTCTTATAATTTAGAATCGTGTTGTAACTGAAAAGTTAAATTCAGATCTGCTCTGACAGTCAGGCTGCTTTAAAAGCAGTCAGTTAGGCTCACATCCAAAACAGTGATGGAATGTCACGAGCTTTTATGAGATGATACTAAATTCTTCACCATTAATCTGCTTGGGGTACCAGGTCACCGAGATATCGTGGACAATTGCAAGGCAGATGAACTACCTAGACGGGGTACAACGGCTCCACTTCAGATGGATAAGGCGTAGGTACCTACCTCACTAGCAACGTGTGAATTATTAATAGATAGAAGTATTATCAATGATGCAAGCTATAGACGGGAGCAAACTGGTACCTGTCTTATTAGTAGGAATACTTGGCCGCAATAGAGCTTGAATAGGACCAAGCAACTTTTAAAGCTCAGCAGACTAGACATTACAGCTACGATAGGGGCTCTTACTGGGCATTGTCTTATTGGTAGGCACGCCAATGGATTAGGTGGGCCGCACTACTGTACAAGCTGTCAGGAGGTAGAAGAGGAGGAAACAGTGGAGCACCTCCTGTGTGAATGCATGGCAATACGCAGGAGTAGACTGAATACACCGGGTTCCGAAACTTTTGAGAGCATTACTGAATTCGCAGGAATCAGAATAAATCAGATTAATTCGTTTAATAAATCGACAGATTGGTTCAAAGAGGATACAGGAGAGTAAGGACTAACTCAACGAGCCTAGGTGTGTCGGAAGGCAACCACTTCTACTTGCCTACCTACTAGTTAGAAGTCATATATAGAGTTTAGCCTTTACAACTTTTATAACTATGATATTTATAGTTTACTCATCAAATTAAAATATTTTGTATATAACTAAAATGTATTAAAAATATTACAAAATTCATACCCGATAGTACGTAGTTGATGAACATTGAATAACATTAACATCAGAATTCCTGATGCGAATATTTTTTATATTTATATACATTTTCAGAGCTTTTTAGAAAGTGACCCCGTTGTAGTTATTGGGAACTTAGTTTTGTTTATCTTATTTATTTTTAAATTGAAATTTGGTACAATATGTGTGCTTCATAAACGTGGCTAAAAACAAAAAAATGTTTGTGAATTTTATATTTTAGCAAAAATACAATTTTTAATTTTGCATTCAGTTTTCTTTAAATTAATTTCTCAGAGCAACGTCACGAGCAACTGCCGACAATATAAATGTTTTTGAAATGAACTTATTAAACTGTTTCATTTGATGTGCAACGTTGCGTATGCTTGATTTTTCAATTTAACATGCAGCTCAAACAGACGAGATTTTCCTTTGCTTTCCTCTTATTTTTTAGTTTTTTAAAAACATTTCATGTGAAAAGCCAAATTGCAACAACTTTTTATTCACATCTATTTTCGACGTGACGTCACAAAGTCTATAATCAGAGTACATTTTGATAACCGTTTTAAAAGTTATTAGAGAGCAGACAAACTAACATACTTAGAAAATACTACATATCCTACAGACTTAACAAGGCTGCCATCAAAGGACTCATTAGTTTCTAAAACCGGGGTGTGTTCCGCATGCACGGTACCATCTGACGTCTTGCTGCTTTCAGAGAATCGATATTGTCGCGAGTCACCTTTCCGCTTTCAAATGTTTCAGAGCGTCTATCCGGAGTTTAAACGACATTTGAGTGCTGATCAAATTCGAGAACCGAGCCTTGTTGCAATTTTATATCGCAATCTGTTGAATCCCTTTTTGCAAAGACTAGAGGTTGCAGCAATTCTAGATTTTCAACGTTTGGAAAACGGGCATTTTAATCTGCAATTACTTCTAAAGACTTCTCAAATTCTAAAGCGGCGGCTTGTTCATAAATCTGTATCCCCATTTTTCTTTTCTACAGTTGAGGCCTTAGGCAATTTTATTCTCAATCTGTAGCATCCTGGCTTGTAAAGACTGAAGGTGGCTGCGACTCTACATGTTCAACCGTTTGAAAATGTCGATCTGGAATTGCATTCGCAGACCCTTCAGATTTTTAGACTGGAGCTTGTTGGGATTCTATGTCACAATCTGCAGTACTTTCAAAGACATGAGTTTGCAGCGATTCCACATCTGAGTTTTCCTAGGTTTCAATACGCCGATCTGGAGTTTCATTCGAGGTCTGATCAAATCAAGCATCGGAGCGTGTTGTGAGCCATCCAATGATGTCTTGACAACCTCTTGAACATATGTATGAGTGTTAAGATTATTCTGTTGCACCGCCTCAGTTTCTGTGGTTCTGGGTACATCCAGATCCTGTGGGCTTACTAAGTCTGGCTTCGCTTTCGTCTCTCAATTTTCGTGAGTGGGAGTCTCAGCTAACTCCGAACTTGCCACATACTGAGTTCTGTAGTATTTAGACCTAACTTGCGCATGGAGTCCCAGAAAACACCTTTATCCCAATATTCTTTAAATTTAACACTGCTTATCATCAAAGAAAACGTGACGAACGTTGTACTTAGTGTAATAAAAATTAGCATAGGTAGTATACCTCCTCAAATTCAAGCGTTTCAATGTATGCGTGCACTATAAACTCTAATATAAGGCCTTCCAATCCTTAAGAAGTTTTTGCCTCTGGTACATCATACTATTCTCTAATCCTGCTGGTTAATCATTTGATAAAGTATGCAGCTACCGGCTTAGCTTTGCAGCACAATGCATTGACATGGTATTCTGGCTGTGAGTTGCAATTGAAAATATCAGCTAAAATCAGCTCCATATGTCCTCCTAGTGGGTACCCTCCTCCAACTTATCCTTCACCATCCACACACACACATGTGACATCATCATTTATGCATGCCAACGGGAGCGTGCCTTGGTTTATCTTTTTGTTTCGACTCCGGCTCCGTCTTTGTAGTTTTGTGCAGCTGTAAGTTTGACTTAGACTAGGTCTTGGAGTTGCCATTGCAGTTGTTGTGGCATCAACAAAGTCGTCGATCTTGGCCAGGAAGGCGGCTACTCGGCTGTGTGTGAGGGATTTGGTAACAATATTTGTGTGGCTCATATTTCAAGGCATCATCTCTGTGAATTTCATCTTCGGTGAACTCACTCATCGGTTGAAAAGACGAATCCTCAAAAACGAGTGTCTCAGGTCGAGTAAAGACTGCCTATCTTGTAAAGCAATAATTTTCTCTGATTAGACCAGTGGATATGCCTTCGGATTAAGAAAGTGAAAGCTATTTACAATGTGTCTTCAGGCGATGTAGCATAGCTCTAGCCATCTCTAATACTATTATTTTAAAATTTCTATAACAAATAATTTTGAAAAAAAAAACAGTACGACTTGATTTTGATTTTAATAAAAATGTAAAGTGTCTGGCTTGAGACAAACAATTTATAAGCTACTTAGTTCGAAAAAAAATACATTTAAAAGGCAAATAAGAGTTTTCAAAGTTATTTCTTTCTTTACCAAAAAAAATCAATTATATATAATATTTTTTAAAGAAGAAGAAGAAAGATTATATGTACTAATCTGGTATTTTGGTATTGAGGCTTATTTCGACGGATCTTTTTAAGGGCTTCAACTTAGGTGAAGGAGTATATTAAGTTCGTCAAAATCTATGTAACATAGAGGGGCCACAAAAGACTCCCCAGAGTTAACTTCTGGAAGTTTAAGAGGATAAAAGAGAATCTATGACATTCTTTATGACATTAAATTAAAAGTCGTCCAAAATGTTAGAAATAGGCCATTATTTTTTTTGTTATTTCAACATATAAAGGCAGATTGTCCCACTGTGCGGAGACATTGGTTTAGAGCATATAAAATATTGGACTATTGGGTTATTCTACCTTGGCCAACTATTAAGAACAATAAATAAGGAGAAAGAGTTTGACGCCCTTTTTTTCAATTTATAGGCAATCTGCCTGCTTATAACTAAGGTTAGTAAAGGATTACACTATGGGAAAAATTGAAGCCTCCAAAAATTCATTTTGGAGCTAACCGCTCTGTTGAAAAAGTCCTTCGAAATTTGAAGCAAGCTATTTTGCATTGATTTTATTAAGGAAAATTGCTCCAATGGTTGAACAATTTATTTCTCACTATGACTCGGAAAATCTTAAAGGTAGCCCTCGTAAAATTAAAAATAAAAGCCTAAGCTGTGCATAACCAAAAAATGTCATTCAAACTCCATTGACTACCTCTGATCAGTGGCTGGAATAAATTTTTAAGAATAAAAGCCAACTGACGTTTCGGCCCTGTCAAGATGCAGTCAAGCTTAAATATAAAATTTTGGCCAAATTAAGTAGAAAACCAAATTCCGCCTACCACATTGTCAGAGTCACAGTTACACTAACAGAGAATAAGCAATGTAGAGAGAGAAAGACTAAAATGAGTTGGGAAATAAGTCATTGCGGTAATGTTGCCAACAATTTGGAGTCTCTACTCCTGCTGTCAAGCCGCTCAACTTCATGCTGTCAAAAAGGACGAGAAGAAAAAAGAGTTAACTTGCCAAAGGGCAAGTGAAATTTGAAATTTTGTGGCTGCTGCTGCCATACAGGCGTATACGTAATAAAATTTTATTTAAAAATTTTGTAGCAACCGCAATAAGCGCATTTAATTTAACTAGACCAAGAGAGAGAGAGACCAAAAAGAAAACAAGAGAGTGACGTTGGGCGGGCAACCAAGGCAAAAGGGAGCCATCTTGGATGCCGAATAAATTTCCGCTTGCCAACTTTTGCCAAATAATTTTGCACAAAATGGCGGCAAGCAGTAAAAAGTAAAGCAACAAACTGAAACTGAAGACAGGCCACTTAATGACTTCCGCAAATAAAATGTTTTGTGCAGCTTAGCCAAGTAAATTTTAAAGCAAAAACGTTGCAACACTTTTACTGCAGTCGTATAGTTATTTATATATAGTATATATATATATATTATATATAGTAGTATATGGTTGCATATGGGTAGAAATTTGAGAAACGGGACAGTTTTTAAGATGAACAAGTCTTTCGTTCTTAAGGAGTTTTAAATACCATTTGCTACAAAGTTATTTATTAATCAAGCTATCGATAAATTCATTTTATACAAAAAAATTTTAAAAAATATTTTAATTCGAGTTAAGCCTTTGACCCAAAATGCAGAAAGGCAAAACTGCCAGACTGAAAACATGAGCAACAAAATGTATCCAAAACAGTGGAACAAATAAGTACACACTAGTAAATTGCCGCTTTGAACAACATTATTTTCGGCATAATTGCCATAATTTTCATAATAAAGATTTCGGATAGGGCAGAAACCTAAATTTTTTCTAATGTTTGTAGTTTCAGCCTTTCTCTTTATTGCCAAAAACTCTTCGTATTACCTAAGTCGGTTTTGGACATAGTTCTTTAAAAGCATTTTTGAACTTAAGTTACATTACTTAATTTTTTATCTATTAACGCTAATCAGAACCGAATTAAAATGGGATGACATAAAAAATATTTGACATCAGTATTTATTGCTATAGCCACAAATATTCACAAAAAAACAAAATACAAAATTTAAGGACCTGGGAATCTTAGGTTGGACCCACCGAGGCTAATCCTATATTATTTTATAAGAATCCTTACATAAAGCTAAACTTTTGCTCACAAAGATGCTGGAACAGTGGGCCTGGAAGGAATAAAATTTATTATGTGAAATTCGAGTTTCCTACAAAAATTAACAAATATATTTTTATCTGCCTTTCAGGACCCATTAATGTTTTTTATAACTAAAAGAAACAGGTTTTTTGTTCTTCCACATTGAATTTATGTTAATTTCAAACCATTTCGACAAAAAATAATAATCTTAATAAGTTTTATTTGACAAACTTTTTATGGCTATAAAAGTCATTTTTAAACCATTTGGCACATATTTCTGCGATTTTAAGTTATTGCAATCGAATGATATGATATGTCATATGACACTAAATTCCTTAAAATTTATGCCTTATAATATATCGTTGGGCCCATCTATTTGTTTCAAAAGCAATATATCAAGGAAAGCAAAATTACACAGGTCTACAAGTACAGGGGTCATGTGAGTTGCTGGAAAGCAAGGTTATTTCCGAAGTAATTTGGTGCGTAGAATCGAATCCGGCGTCAGAACTAGCCCATAAGGTCAGGATTTTGAGATATTTGAGGTTATGTATCCAAAAAATAGCATGACCTCAAATATCTCAAAATCCTGACGTGATGGGCCAGTTCTGACGCCGGATTTGGATTCTACGCACCAAATTACTTCGGAAATGACTCTTAGCTTTCCAACAACTGAACCATGTTGACCTGTGTTATCTCAAAGGCTTATTGCAAATGCTAATGACGTCAAAGGGATATATCTCGTAACTTCGAAAAGCCATAACTTTGCGAAAAAAATCGTTATTGATCTCTTGAACCCTTAAATTAAAGGGTAAGAGTTGTACTAAATGATGTAACTGGAGAGAAAGACCGCAAAAATTTTTGCGCCCTGTACATAGCCTCAAAAGTAGGAAAAACACCGGTTTTTGGGTACATAACCTCAAATATCTCAAAATCCTGACGTGATGCGCCAGTTCTGATGCCGGATTCTGATTCTACGCACCAAATTACTTCGGAAATGACTCTTAGCTTTCCAACAACTGAACCATGTTGACCTGTGTTATTGAGCAAAAAATCTGAAAAATCACACAATATATAACTTTTGTGCGTAAAGGAGTGCCTTCAACTAGAGTTGGGATACTACCGATAGTGTCGACAGTGGATATTTTAGTCTTCGGTATTGCTAACCATCGATACTATCGAAAGTACTATCGTAAGAAGTGAAATGTAAGGCCACTTCTACTGAACATCAGCCTAACCCCAGAGATTTAATTTCAGCTGGAACGAATTAAGAAATATAGCCCAAAATCGATATCGATCGAAGGTGGCAATTGAAGACGCCAATTGGAAATAAAGGAAATCATATTTTTGTATTACTGAACAGAACAGTAGCAGAAGTGCATAAATATTTGTGCTTTGTAGTCCAACAACAGACGGCAGAATAATTTTTAGTGACATTTTTTAATTTTTTATACTAGCCTTCCAAAAGCTCATTGGATTTTCATCTTGGCCTAAATTTTGACTGTGTTATGTCAAATATTGCTTCTTAATTATTTAACGAGATCTTCTTTTCTGTTTTTTTTTTGCAGCACGAATTTCATGAAATTCGAAATTTCGGATGCCAAAGACGTCTATCCGCATCTGTGGCCATCATTGGGACTAATGCGGCATTGTATTTGGTTTTTCACATACAAAAGTCTACTATCGATATATTGAACAGAACCATCGATAGTCTCCTAAAAATGAAATTATCGATACTGTCGATGGCACAATCGACCACCTAGAACAATTAGCAAAAATATAGTCTCAATCTCAGTATTTGATGGCGCTTCTTCTTAAATCATTTTGAATACTCCCAAATTCTTATCTTAAGAAAGCAATTAGGGAAATAATTTTATTGTAAAGAATAAAAAATTACTCGTTTTTTTATACGAAAGATTATTTTTGTAGAGTCCTAAATCTTTCTGTGCAATAAATTTATTTATTAACTAGCGGGCCTCCGCTGCGCCCGTCTAAATCTGGAATCTTTCCGATTAAGTTCATCATAAAATTTTTGATGGAGATTTGGTAGTTTTCTTCTCGGCATTGTATGCAGTTTCTGATATTAATATTTTCGTGCACTAATAATGTTATCCTATAATGGCGACAGTATGTCTTTTTTTTTATTTTTTCACGTTCACTCAAGACAAACCACAGATTGGACAATATTGCGTAACGCGCCGTCCGCGAAAGCCGCGAAACAGGAGTGTGGAAGGCTTCGCGGCTAACTTCGTGGCGTTCGCACCCGTGAACACACCATGAAGGTATAGTCGATAAATGAAAAAATAATGTTAGGAGTGGCAACCCTATCTCTTAGGGGTATGAAAAATAGATGTTGGCCGATTCTCAGACCTGCTCAATAAGCACACAAAATTTCATGAGAATCGTTCTAGCCGTTTCGGAGGAGTATGTTCACACAAAAACCAATATTCACAATCCCACGAACCAATTCACACAAACTCATCGCAACAGGCTTAAAACTTCCGCATTGACCTCTAACACACGCAAAAATCAGATTCATCGACTCGTTCATGAGAACACCCATAATACGTAAAACATAAGTTTCTTCTTATATAAAAAATTCTAGTTTCACAATGTTAATTACCATACTCCTCCGAAACGGCTGTACCGATTCTCATGAAATTTTAAAATTGATATGCAATATTAATAAAATTTTATCCTAAAAGAGTTTTTAAATTTTTATGCAATATTAATGAAATTTTATTCTAAAAGAAATTCATTTTTGAGGGCAAAAGCTTAAAATTACACTAAATATTTAAAAAGAAATTGAAAATCTTAGCTCTTATGTAAAGATTTGTTAAGTTCTGGTGGCTATCTGAAGAAACCTTATCTGCCATAATACCAAAACCCATAATCCTATCCCACCCCAATCCCATCACACCAGACCCATTTATTGGGCGGGAGTAGTATTCCAATTTCATTCATATTTATTTTGTAAAAATAGAAAGTAAAATGTTGTAAAACATGCTGAAAATTATCGCTTAATGTAATAAAGAATAAACTTTCTTGGATAATTTAAGAAAAGAAAATGTATTCAAATAAATGTCAAAATGTTCTCAAATAATTGTAGAAAAGTGGCAACCATTTGCTGCCAATCTAGCGAAAGCGTAAGCATTCGGAATAAATTGTCCGAAAAATGAAATCTTTGAGATTTTTTTGACACCTATGAATTTTATTTTAAGATTTGTTTTGTAACCGTTTCCAAAATCTTTTAACATTTCTGTGGCATCCCCAACTATAATTTACTTTAATTTGGAGAAATTTTCAATAAGCTGAAAACTCTTATTTTTAAAACTACAATTTTTTCATTATCTCAAAATTAAAAAAAAAAAGTTTTAAAATATGTGTTTAAAAAAAATTCTGTGGCACCTACGGATTTTTTTAAAGATTCGTTTTCAAACCATTGCCATCATTTTTAAAGATTTCACAAAATCGATAGTCATAACCTTCTTAAATTTTTTTAGAACTAATTTGTTAGTTTAATAATGTAATGGAATTTAATTTTATGACATTAGACTGTTTTAAGAATTGAAATTACAAAATCTTCTTTCTTATAAATAAATATAATTGAACAAAATGAACTTACCAAGTCCTGCTTACACTGCGTATACGCGCTATGATTTACTGAAAATAAAAGATATTTAATTATTAATTGATCGATAACTTAATAAATATCCCAATGACCTCTAAATCATTGAAACCTTTTCAAAAGTTTCCCGCTTTATATATTTTAGCCCATATTTATATGTCCAACCCAACATAGTTACGCATTTGTTCTTATTTATGAGCGCGTTGCTGCAATTTGCTAAATGCATTCAACATTCCCTGCCTTATCCGCATCCTTATCCAATGGCAATTGCAATTTGAAATGGCATTTCTTGCCATGCTTTGGACTAATGAATATTGATGACCTACCCAACACATAGTTGCAACATATCCTCGGAAACATTGCACAGAGCAAAGCATATAACAATAAAAATATTTCAATTAGAGAACCAAGCTGCCAACACATACAAACCACACAAACATTGTTACCAAATCCCTCACACTTAGCCGCCTTCCTGGCCAAGATCAACGACTTTGTTGATGCCACAACAACTGCAACGGCAGCTCCAAGACCTAGTCTAAGTCAAACTTACAGCTGCACAAAACCACAAACGGAGACGGAGCCGGAGCCGAAACAAAAAGATAAACCAAGGCACGCTCCCGTTGGCATGCATAAATGATGATGACACATGTGTGTGTGGATGGTGAAGGATAAGTTGGAGAGAGGGTACCCACTAGGAGGACATATGGAGCTGATTTCAGCTGGTATTCTCAATTGCAACTCACAGCCAGAATACCATTCCAATGCGTTGGGCTGCAAAGCTAAGCCGGCAGCTGCATACTTTATCAAATGATTAACCAGCAGGATTAGAGAATAGTATGATGTACCAGAAGCAGACACTTCTTAAGGATTTGAAGGCTTTAAATTCAAACGAGAAATTTGAGAGCGTTCCCAGACTTTAAATTGTGCAGACATACTAACTATACAAATTTTTATTACACAAATCATAATGTTCGTCACTTCTTCGTTGATAAGTAGCGTGTTTAGTCTTAAATTTAAAACAAGGATAAAGGTGGTTTTTGGAACTCCACGAGCAAGTTAGGTATAAATCCTACAAAGACTCAGTATGTGCAAAGTTTGGAGCAAGCTGAGTCTCCCACTCACGAAAATCACGAGAAGACAGCAAAGCCAAACTTCGTAAGCCCACAGAATATGGATCTACCCTGTACCACAGAAACAGAAGCGGCACAACAGAATAATCTTCTTTACGCTCATGAATATGTTGTAAAGGAAGTCATCATTGGAAAGTCCACAACAAGCTCCAATCCAGGAATTTCAGCAGACCCCGATTGAAACTCCAGATCGACGTTGTGAAACCTTGGAAAGCGAAGATGTGAAATCACTCCAAACTTGGGTATTTGAAAGTACTGCAGATTGTTATCTAGAATCGCAACAAGCTCTGGTGCAAGAACCTGAGCGACCTCGAAGTTCTGGAATCGTTGCCAACTCAGGTCTTTGAAAGTACTGCAAATAGCGACGTCAATTCGCAACAAGCCTCGGCCCCAGAAAATGAGCAGAATCCTGCTGAAACGCCAGACCGACGTCTAGAAATCTTGGAAAACGAAGATGTGGTATCTCAGACATTCAGCACATCAATCTGGAGTTTCAACTGAGGTCTGCTCAGATTCTTGGACCGGCGCTTGTTACGTTTATGCGCCACAATCTGCAGTGCTTTCAAAGACCTTCAGTCTTTGCAAGTCAGGATGCTGCGGATTGCGACGTAGATTTGCCTCAGCCGTGGAAAAGGAAAATGCGGATTCAGATTATAAAGAAGCCACAGGTCTAGAATCTAATTAGTCCTTTGAGGCGTTTCCAGATCAAAATGTCCAAATTCCAACCTGTGAAAATGTAGAATCGCTACAAACTCTAGTTTTTTCAAATAAGGATTCGACAGTTTGCGACGTTAAATTGCAACAAGCCTGGGCTCTAGCATTTGATCAGACCTCAAATGTCTTCAAAACTCCAGATAGACGCTCTGAAACATTTGAAAGCGCAGAAGTTGACTATCGGAAATTAAGTCTTTGAAAGCAAAATGACATCAGATGGTATTGCACGCTCCGGATCTCGAAACTAAGTCCTTAGATGGCAGCCTTATTGAATCTGTGGCAGCGTAATATTTTCTCGTCGCTTATGACGATATTAGATTCCATGGACTATTATTCAGAGAAGAGAGAGTATAGACAGCTTTCACTTGATTCGTTCTGAAGGCATATCGCATGCTCGATAGTGAAAATGGCGGCATGGGAGACACTCATTGCTGGGATCTAAGGACACTTTTCGGAGGTTTCTGTTTTTGCAGCACAACTCATATTTCCAACCCACCAAAAATGGAATTTACTTGTATAATTTTGTATCCAAACATCTTTCCAGTGATGTCTTAGTGGAATATGGACTTTTCCAAGCATTCAGAAAATACTGCTTAGTATATGGCATCTAATGATGAAAATTTTTAATTATTTTTCACAAATTTCCAGTGTTCTTTTACCTTAGTTTTGGTGGTTTAATTCCTGTTTTCTATTAGCTCAAGCTTTATTTATTGTGTAAGTATTTATAAAATAAAATAGGTTTCACAAATAAAATTTTTAATATATCAGATAACTTTTAACTACAATAATTTGTAGTGGCCTGCCTAACTCAAACTTTTCATATGAATTATTATGACAAATAAAGCAAATTGTAATTGTTCTAGATTTAAAAATGGAAGTGAATCAAAATGAGGTTTGTGATTTTGTGCTCTTGGTCATCTGTTATCTCATAACTTTAAAGCAGCTTATCAAAATTTGACAAATGACTAATAGTTGAAGTGTCTTGATTGTCCGCTAATTGGAGACTATGTGACGTCACAAAGTCGATGGCTCAAGCGAAGCATTTAGTCATGAACAAACAAATTTTTTTTGATGCAGTTTGCCTATCAATAGAAATTGTTTTATAAATTTAAAAATAAGAGCGAAGAAAACAATTTTAGTTGAGATAACTTTCTTGTTGTGTACTCGGATCTAACTTATATTTTTTTAATAAACTATTAGAGCTATTATTTTTTATTTATATTTACTTATTTTTTAACTTTAAGTCAATAAGTCAATTTGAAACAAATATTCAGAGCAAAGCCGCGAATAGCTTTCAACAAAACAGATTATTTTTAAATGTGTTTACAAATTCGTTGCATCAAAAAATTATTATTTTTTTTATTCACAATATTAAATTTAATAAGATGACAATACAGTTTAAAAAGGTGACTTTTGCGTCGTTCTTATTTTTTAATTTAAAAAACAATTTATTTTGATTACCAAAGGAGCAAAAAATGGTTGTTTGTTTATGACTGAGTGACTTTTGTTTGAACCATCGACTTTGTGACGTCACATAGTCTCTAATTAGCGCACAATCAAGATGCTTTCAACCAGGGGCACCCAGGATTTTGGTAAGGGGGGGTCCAGAGTAATCTGTTTAGAGAAATCCAGCTTTTATAATTTTTTTTATTATTATTCAGCCCGGATATGTGAGCGCGCGCCTTGAAACTCGGTTCGCGCGGAAACGAGCGACAAGTTTCAATCTATTCTTTTCCTTGGAGTAAAATACGCGGGAAAAGGTAAAATCAAGTAGGAAAGCTTGTCACTGATCCATTCAACATTTGGAAGCATGCTAAAGAAACCTTCAGAAATCTCGAGAAACTTGACTACCATAAAAAATCGATTTTGAGCATAGAAAATTAACGTAATATTGTGCTTGGTAAAGATAAATCCATTGTTCTTAAAATTGACGAACAAAAAGAAAAAACGGAAAAAGAAAATTATGCTAGATTGAAACCTATAGTTAGTGCTATAGTTTTGTGTGGACGTCATGGAATAGCTCTTCGCGGCCATAGAGATGACGGATCTTTATACCAGAATGAGACTATCGCTGAGCATGAAGCTGATGAAAAATCTTCGAACGATGGTAACTTTCGGGCAATTCTACGGTATCGTGCTGATTTTGTCTGCTCCTAAAAATGCAACATATTTGAGCAAAAGGATCCAGAATGAAATAATCGAAACTTGCCACATTTTGATAAGAAAAAAGAAATTGGATAAAGTGAATCAAGCGAAGGGTTTTTCAGTTTTGGCAGATGAAACAACGGATATTTCCAGCATAGAGCAATTTTCCATTTGTATACGCTATTTAGATTCAGAATCAAATATTTGTGAAGATTTTCTTGGATTCGTTCCAGTTACCGACGTTTCTGGAAAGGCTCTGGCAGATTCTATAATATCATATTTACAAAAGATAGGCGTTGATTGTTCATTTCTGTATGGCCAGGGATACAGACGGGCCTCCAGCAATGAGCGGCGAATTTCATGGAGCACAGGCATATGTGGGAATACACTATCCCTTATCAATTTACGTGCATTGCGCTGCCCATAGTTTCAGTTTGAATATTAACGCAGCCTGCGAAGTATCTGGTATAACAAACGCGTTTGGAATTATTGGGACAATCCAAGCATTTTTCCACTGGCCCAAGAGACAAAGTGTTCTTAAAGATGAAATTTCCAAAATGACGACGAAAAGTGAGGGAAGACGACAGAAATTGAAATTAGCAGATGATGCTTTGGATGAATTCAAGAAAAAGCGGCAAAATGCTGACTCATGCTTTGCATTTCATCTATGAAAAGGTTGTTGGCAACTGTTCCGAGTATGAAATTGAAATCAAAAAGCCGCGGTCGATGTGATCGTCAATAAACTCCTCAACGTTGGACCTCAAGGAATTGAAGATGACTATAGAATTGCATTTTATGTGCTTTGGCCAGTTATTTATCAAGCAAGAATTCAATGAAGAGACTGTGCACAGACCTCTACAACTTTTATGAAGAATTATTAGATTGTTCCGAAGGCGATTTCATCTCAGAAGTCAAAATCAAAATTTTTTTTAATAGAAATCTCCATAGGAGAGAACGAGGCAAGTCGACGTGGTTTTCAGTCTCTATCTTTTCATATTCATGATATGTGGTGAATATTTTGGGAGTAACCGCCAACTAGCCTCAGTCTTTCCTATGATATAACATTTTAATCAAGCCCTATAAGCTTTTGCTACTTTTTCAGGTAATAAATGCGAATGCATTCAAAAATATCAATACGTTATTACGAGTTTTGGCAGTATTGCCGGTTACAACAGCAACTCCAGAACGTTAATTTTCTACCTTTAGAAGACTCAAAAGTTATTTGAGGAATACGATGGAACAAGACAAAAAAAATTGTGAATTTTATGATCCCGAAGGGGGTCCGAACCCGAAAACCCCGTGGGTCCGCCACCGCTTTCAACTATTAGTCATTTGTCAAATTTTGATAAGCCGTTTTGAAGTTACAAGATAACAAATGAACTTATATATTTAGAGCGTAAGTATGCTTCGCTTTCATTTTAAAATATTTAGAACAATTACAATTTGCTTTATTTGTCATAACAAAATTTAGCTCCAGGCAGGCAACTACAAATTAGTTAAAAGTTATCTGAATTTTAAAAATAAATATTCTAAATTTTATTTGTGAAATTTTATTTTTCAAGTATTTACACAATGGAAAAAATTTTGACCTTCTTTTGGCAAGACGTAAGCATATGCTGGGAGGATTCCTTCTTAATCTACAATAATAGAACCTATACGTTTCAGAATCTTTAATGGGCAGATGTTTTCAGAGCCGAAATTTCAACTGATCCTTTTATTCATATTAAAAATTTTATTTGTGAAATTTTATTTTCAAGTATTTACACAATGGAAAAAAGCTTGACCTTCTTTTGGCAAGACGTAAGCATATGCTGGGAGGATTCCTTCTTAATCTACAATAATAGAACCTATACGTTTCAGAATCTTTAATGGGCAGATGTTTTCGGACCCGAAATTTCAACTGATCCTTTTATTCACTGTACCTTAACTTTAAAGTAAGGCGAATCTTTGGTAAGTACAAATATTATAAAATGTTCCTCGAGCTTGAGCTTATGGTATAATTTTACAAGGTAGAGTAATGCTGCCGGCGTCAAAAAAAAAAGCGAAAGAGAACGTATACATATTAATATAATATTCAGTCAAGGACTTGTTTCTGAATAATGGTCCATGGAACGACGAGAAAATTTTACGTTTACCGACAAATTCAGCAAGGTTGCCATTTAAGGGCTGGTTATTTTCTTGAACCGGAGCGTATTCCGCATCTGCGGTACCATCTTGCGTCTTGTAGCTTTCAGAGACTTGATAATGCCGCGAGTCATCTCCACTTTTTCAAATGATTCAGAGCGTCGATCTGGAGTTTCTAAGACATTTCGAGGTCTGGTCAAATTCTAGAGCCAAGGCCTGTTGTAATTTTACATCGCAATCTGTGGAATCCTTATTTGCAAAGAATAGAGGTTGCAGAGATTCTACATTTTCAACGGTTGCAAATCGGACATTTTGATCTGGAATTGCCTCAAAGGACTTATCAAACTCTAGAGCGGTGGCTTGTTCAAAATATGAGGCCTGAGGTAAATCTGAAGGTTGCTGCGACTCTACATTTTCAACGAGGACAGCTCAGATTCTTGGACCGGAGTTTGTTGCGATTCTAAGTCAGAATCTGTAGTACCTTCAAGGACCTAAGTTTGATGGCTATTCCACATCTTCGTTTTCCACGGTTTCAAAACTTCGATCTAGAGTTACATTCAAGGTCTGCTGAAATTCTAGGATCGGAGCTTGTTGTGGGCTTTCCAATGATGGCTTGACTACATTTTCATCATATTCATGGCATAAATTAAATACATATATGGATAATGGTGATTTTTGGGACTCCATGCGCAAGATAGGTCTAAATCCTAAAGAGACATTTTATGTGCCGTGTTTGGAGCTACCGGAGCCTCCCGAATTTACGCATATGACGAGAAGATAGCGAAGCCGCTCTTGGTATATCCACACGATCTGGATCTACCTAGTAGCACAGTAGCAGAGGTGGCACAAGAGAATAAGTAGAAGATTAGTCTTTTGTGCCACATCTGTTACGGTAGTACTGGTTTCATCCAGATCCTGTGGGCTTACCAAGTTTGGCTTCTCTATGTTGTCGTCATTTTCGTGAGTGGGAGTCTCAGATAGCTCCAAGCTTGGCATATACTGAGTCTTTGTAGGACTTAGACCCAACTTACTGATGGAGCCCCAAAAATCACATTTATTCTTATGTGTTATAAATTTAAGACTCCAAAGACGCTGCTTATCATTAAAAAATTCCAGATAGTACTCTCTGAAGAAAACATTTTTCAATCTTGACTCTGAATGTAATGAATAAATAATTATAAGAAATAATTATTTTTTTTATAAATTGTTTTATTTTACAAAATTTATATGTAGTTATATTACTTCAATTTATTTTTAAATTCAATTACTTTTAATTAAATATCTTATGGTCAATCGTAATTGATCTCTTGAACCCTTAAATTAAAGGGTAAGAGTTGTACTAAATGATGTAACTGGAGAGAAAGACCGCAAACATTTTTTGCGCCCTGTACATAACCTCGAATGTAGGAAAATACGCCATTTTTTGGGTACATAACCTCAAATGTCTCAAAATCCTGACGTGATGGGCCAGTTCTGACGGATTCGGATTCTACGCACCAAATTACTTCGGAAATGACTCTTAGCTTTGCAACAACTGAACCATGTTGACCTGTGTTATTAATTATAATTATATAATAGTCCGGTCAAATTAGACCAATAAAGAAGAGTAAAGGTACATAAGGTCACAGCAAGCTGAAAGTGCGTGTAATTGTTTAAAACATAGTTAAAAATAACATCCGAAAGTTCCTCATCATTCCGGTGCCTGGAATATATATTTTATAGAGAATTTTATGATCTACAAATTATTTCTGAGATAATTTTATGATAAAACTTAACGTTTTGCTGAAAATCGCGAAAAACCAATTTTTTTCAAGATTTTTGACCTTTGACCTCGAATTTGCTGTGAATTTATGTACCTTTAAATGTCTAGATTAACCGGACTAATGGTACAAAGGGTATATTAAGTTTGTTCAAACCGAAAATGCATGTAACATATAGAAGGAGTCGTCGGAGGCACTCAAAAGTTACCTATAATATGATCAGGCTGATTAGGGAAGTCGATATACCCATGTCCGTCCGCCCGTTTGATCCCTAGATCTCAGAGTTGGTAAGAGCTAGAGTAATCAAACTTTCACATAAGATCCCATATTATTCCATAGGAGACAAGTTTATTTTATTTTTTTTATATCGGGGCTAATTATATAGCTCCTATCCTATCCTACTCGTTTGTTTATTCTTCATATCGTAACCAGATTTGAAATTTTTAAAGTTCTGTACCAAATTTGATTAAAATCGGTTGACTATATAATATAGTTGCCATACGACCGATCGGTTTAAATATCTATTTTTAAACAAAATTCGCTATATTTAATTTTTTAATAAAGATATCGGAACCAGATTTTTATTCAGAAGTTTTTAAGAGTACCCAAGCATTGTAGCAAAATTTGAATAAAATTGGTTGACTATATCATATAGCTCCCATTGGGCCGATTTCCAAAAATTGTTTTTTTTTAAAAATATATGTTGTGTTTCGTTTGTTTCTGAAGATATTGGAATTAAATTTGGCACTTGTCAGATTTTAATAGGTCTTAAGCATTGCACCAAATTTTATTACATAAGATCAGTATACTATATATATATAGCTCTCATATGACGAATTGGTCCAAAAAACGTTTTTTTATACAAAATTTTTTGTGTTTCGTTTGTTTGTAAAGATATTTGAACTAAATTCGGCATTCAGATCTTTTTTAAAGTATTAAAGCACTGTGTCAAATTTAATAGAAATCGGGTGAGTATATTTTCCATAGGAACGATCGGTCAAAAAAAAAATTTTGCTTAACAATTCTTCTGTTTTTGGTTTTTTGTGAAGGAACCGGATTTTATTGCAAGCTAGTGGTACAGGGTATCCCAAAGTCGTCCGCGCCAGAACTTACGTAAGCAAAAATTTTTTTTTTGACCGATCGTTCCTATGGGAGCTACATGATATAGTCAACCGATTTCAATAATATTTGACACGGTGCTTAAATACCTTAAAAAAGATATGAATGCCAAAGTTATTTCAAATATCTTTACAAACAAACAAAACACATCGAATTTTGTATAAAAAACGTGTTTTTGGACCGATTGGTCCTATGGGAGCTATATGATCTAGTCAAACGATTTGGATTAAATTTGGTACAGTGCTTAGGAACTATAAAATACTCACGAATGTCAAATTTGGTCCCAATATCTTAACAAACAAACGAAACACAACAAATTTTGTTAAAAAATCGATGTTTTGGAAGATCGGACCTATGGGAGCTATATGATATAGTCCACCGATTTTGTTCAAATTTGGCACATTGCTTAAGTGGTCTAAAAAATTTCCAAACGCCAAATCTGGTTACGATATCTTTATTAAAAAACGAAATATAGCCAATTTTTCTTTAAAAAAGTTATTTTGGCCGATCGGTCCTATGGGAGCTATATGATATAGTCAACCGATTTTGATCAAATTTGGTACAGTGATTGGGAACTATAAAAAACTTTCGATTGCCAAATTTCGTTACGATATCTTCATAAACAAACGAATTATTCATCTAAAACGCTTTTTTTTTGTCGAGGTCGTCTCAAACACCCCCATGGGAGCTATATAATTTATCCCCGATATCAAAAAAATAAAATAAACTTGCCTCCTATGGAATAATATGGGATCTAATGTGAAAGTTTGGTAACTTTAGCTCTTACCATCTCTGAGATCTAGGCGTTCACACGGACGGACGGACGGACGGACAGACGGACAGACGGACGGACGGACAGACGGACAGACGGACAGACGGACATGGGTATATCGACTTCTCTATTCACCCTGATCATATTTTAGGTAACTTTGGGTGTCTCCGACGTCTCCTTCTATATGTTACATACATTTTCGGCTTGCACAAATTTAATATACCCTGGACCATACGGTACAGGGTATAAAAAAAAATTTTAATGTCTTGTGCAAAGTTGTAGATGCGAGTAAGTATAAATAAACCCGGAAGACACTGAATATGATGGATGCACTGACAGAGATGTAGATCTGGATACAGATACAGGTCGGACGATACAGAGTCAGACCATGACTTTAAACCACCACCAAAAAAATCGAAGCCACAACAAGCGTCAACTTCAATGGATTTCGATTGATACTTTTTTCCTTTTTTTGTAACTTTTATATACTGAGCAATAAATTTCATGATAAAAATCAAGCTACTATGGTATGTTTTTAGAAAATAATGTTCTGCAAAATAGTTCACTTTCGTAATACCAAAAGGTATTAAGGAACGTTCGGATGCAGTTGGTATGTGCAAGAGAGTTTTGATTGTTACTGGCAATTATTTCACTAAAAATAGGAATGCTAGATTTCCAATAGTTTAGCTGTGTATAGTAAGAAGCATAAAAATATGATCATTTTTTTTAAATATTAGTAATTTTATGACACTCGATACAGTTTCTTTTTGGTGTCTGTTCTACAATTTATTTATCTTGGACAACATCCAAAACTTTTCTGAAGATATGAAAATGAAGTTCCGAACGGTCTACGATATGTAGACTCCATAAAAATGGTCTTATTCACAAAAATCAGGTTTGAGCGGAAAAATTGCGGATATAAAAACTACCTTATTGATGACTTTGAGCAAAATCCTTTGGGGATTCTCTAGTTTCAGGATGTACTCCAAAAAAAAGCGAAAAGATAAGTTGTTTCAATTTTTGTGTTGCACTGTGTTATTATTAATTTATTATTATTTTTTTTTTTAGTTATTCATTATTTATTATTTCTTATTTTATTATTATTTTTTTAAATAACTTATTTTTTTTAGCTTATTTATTTCGTTATTTTTTTTTTGATAATTCATTTTTGAATTATTTTTTAAAAATTGCAGTTAAAAAAGCAGTTGACGCAGCTCCCTAACTAGCTAATTTATGTTCGAAACTTTCAATTAGTTTCAATTACTTTTATTCATAAACACGACTACTATTCATTCATTCATTACATTTAACCGTACATTTAACCCTTGTGTGCAATAAAAGCTGTCTCCGCTCGGTCAGTCAAGGACGCCATGCTTTACTGTACTTACAACACAATGTCTATGGTTATTGTTGTTGTTATTGTTGTATAGTTGTTGTTGTGCAGTCATTTGTTCATTAGCGCAGCGCATAAAACTCATCAAAGGCAATTAACATTAACGCAGGGCAATCAGCAAAAGCAGCGTAGCATCTGGCAGGCGCTATATTTACAAGGTCCAACGTCCATCCGGCTGGCTGGATGTCCTTGACTGGGGCCTTGAGCATTATGCGTACGCATAGACGACTAGTAGTAGCTCCCAGGACATTAATTATCTCATTGGCCTATATCGAACTAAGTGGCAATATTTGAAAGTCTATTAAATGCGCTGCGCTGCCCGGCACTGCTCTGCCTTGATATTAAGACCCTTAATATCCTTAACAACAACAACAGCAACAAGGAGGTCAGAATTCAACGATTTGATTGCATCTGCACACGCTGGCCCTTATTGAAGGCAATGGATATTGGCAGGACATAATGCAGCTGCTTAGTTAATGGTCCAGTTAAATTATGTATGGATTGGACATAAATTGAAAATGAAGGCAATTTGGGGAGTCGGAGGCAGCTCAAATCAAAGCCACAAAAAAAGAAATCCCCAGTTGCATATTAACAGCAGCTGCTGCTATTTTTATATCTGACTCTCCATCTTTGGGATGCGGATGCCTTTACTATATATGTATGTGTTTGTGTATATCCTTTGTCAAGTTAGAAATGCAAATTGCCATGACATGCCCTTAACCATTTACAACAACCAAGAGTTTTCTCTGTGTTTATACTCTGTAAACTATGCTTAAGGGTTATGTTAAGTGGGTTAGAAGAGAAAATATGACTCAGTTACAAGAGTAAAAGGATGTTTTACAATACTGAAAAAATTGACCACCTTTGGTATTTCTGAACTTTTAGTAGCTTTTTGACGTAGCCACGTTTTTTTTACAAACCATATTTATGGATTTATCTAAAAGCTATATTAAGTCGAAATATTTGCTTATCAGTATAAAGATTCAAAATATAACAATAAATTATTTTTGACCCAAAAAAATTAATCTAAAAAAACAATATACACTGCAAGTTATCAGCTTAGGACATCTGCAAGAGCCTAATACACAGTCATAACTATTCCTGTCGTGAACTTACAGTAATTTTTCTGGTTTCTCTTTTGTTCGTTATCGTAAGCTCTCTCACTGGAAAAAAAAAATGCCATGGAACGATCCCGTTATAAGGATCTACGCTATTTCTTGTATTGTTCATCAAAAAGTGAGCATTTTTCGCGTCATCAGCTTAGCATAGTCAAATTCATTTTAGAATATCTTAAGTACTAGATGAGGTAGGTCCTTAATTTTTTTTTTTTTTTACCTCAAGTGGACATTTAGCTTTAAAATGAGTAAAAGGAGATCACTAACGACGGAAGAAAAATCAAAAATTGAAGCTTATAGGAAATGTGGTTTGTCAATAATGCAAATCTTAAAAAAAAATTGGAAGAAGACGAAAAGTTAAATATATTCGCATTTTTGCAAAATAGGATGAAATACGGTAAAAGCGCTAAGGAAGGCAATAATAGAATGCTTTCGGAAGCAGACAAAAGACCAATTTTAAGAGAAGCGTCTAATTCTCACGGCACGATCACACAGATAAGAGCAAATGTTGGCACTGAAGAAAGCTTCTCTACTATACAGAGAGTGCTAAAAAATGCTGCTCACTTAAGAAGACCAAAACTAAAGAAAAAACCGACTCTTAATAAGGATCGCAAGGAAACGCGATTGAATTTTGCACGAGTGCATAGGACCTGGAACCATGATTGGCGCTATGATGTTTTCTCAAATGAAAAAAGTTATTTGCAAAGCCCAGATGGGTATAATATTTAGTTTCACGATCTAAGAAAGGAGGAACACATTTTGGATATTTTAATATGTATAATATATTCCCTTGCGAAAAATGTCTGGTAACGGCAAAGTTTATACAAATCTTTTTTATCTATAATTTTATTATAATAATTTGGCAAAAAAAAAAATGTACGAGAATTTTTTCTATTTATTCTATACAAATGGAAATTTATCTATATTTTTATAATAATAAAATTTTCGAGGTTCATATTGTCAAATTTCTCTATCAAATACAGGGTGGATTTGAATGTGGTCGATGGAAACTTTTGACGCAAGAAGTTCATCGTTGATTTCGCGGTGTGACATGTCGCGCCGTCTTGTTGAAACAAAAGCCTTTAAGATCTTTTTCACGCATTTCTGGTAAAACAGAGTGTGCCAGCATCCATCGATACCGATCCCCATTGACAGTTTCCCCAACTCTGAAGAAGAACGGACCGATGATGGTTTTTGAGCAGACACCGGCCCAAACAGTCACTTTCTGATCATGCAGTGGAGTTTGATGGATAGTATGAGGATTTTCTTTCCCCCAAATGCGACAGTTTTGATTATTTACAGTGCCAGATAGCGTGAAATGGGCCTCATCAGTCATTAAAATTCGCTCCCAAAAATCGGGCTCCGATTTAATGAACATTGTCACTATTTCCGCGAGTTCTTTGGGCTTGAATTGAGTCATGGTTAAAATTATAATGCAATAACCTTTCCAAAATGTGTTCGACGACGTCAATCTGTTGATAATTTGTCAAAGCTTATTCAATATTTCCATCGACCACATTCAAATGGCGCACTCTGTATAAAATCGAAGAGATCAACTTTAAAATTCTTTTATAGTTGTCATAATCGGGTAAAAAAAATATTAAAATGGAATTTTTATTTTAAACTTTAAAAATTATGAAAAACACTTTTTTCATTTAAAAAAACAGAAAATTACAAAACATTTTGAACTCCAAATAAAAAAATATTTAAGCATTTAATTAGTCTTATTTTTTATCCCTGGCTTTTGACATCTTGAAAGCTTTAAAAATCCTGCAAATATCTCTAATATTAAAATTAGTAATCCATTTATTTTAATATTAATGATTTTTTAGTAATAAACGATTATGCAAATTTTAAAATTTTTTAATTTAACATAAAATGTATAAGTATTATAATATAATTTTTTTACTTTTACTTTTCTATTACCAGTTTTTGGCATATTTAGTAAGTTAATTTTTATAATTTTCTTTATCGCAAATATGTTTTTTTCTTCTCTAATACGAGGCGATTTTAAATACTTAACAATTTTATTCAATACACTATAAGCATTTAAAAAAAATATAATATGGCTTTAAAAATATTTGAGATTATGTACCCAATATATAAAATAAATATATATAATAAATATCTCAAAATCCTGACGTGATGGTCCAGTTCTGACGCCGGATTCGGATTCTACGCACCAAATTACTTCGGACTCTTAGCTTTCCAACAACTGAACCATGTTGACCTGTGTTATTTGCTTACTTCGGTAACAGATGTCAGTCCAGGTTAACCTTACGTTGTTGGGTTCGTTGAGCCCGAATTAGTTAGAACACTGATGGGCTGAACATTTTTTTGACCTGGAATTCTGAGTTCATTCTGTATTCGAGAAGATTTTTTTATGAGGTTTTTGAAGTTATATCATACAATATAACACATTAAACGACTCTGAATTCGAGGGCCCATAATATACTCCAGCATCAAGGGATTCAGGGTCCCACAAAAAGCTATTAACTTTTATACAACATTTTTAGCGATATTTAAAAAAATTTGAAGCGGTTGAAACTTAGCCTTTAATAAACAAAATTTATTTAGAGCTAATCCTTTTAACCTTAAAAAAATTATTATCTAAAGTAAAAAATCATAGAGAAACGTTGATGCTAGCATTAGAATCTATTGATAATTCTAAAAAAAATACGTCGCGTTGGGGGACACGCGAGGGCAGACGTCGGTAGCTAGTCCTTACCATGCAAATGTTTTTTGATATTCTTTGATTCTAAGACTTGTGCCATCTTTTTACTTATTGTAATTTTCATTGTTAATATGTTTTCAAAAAATATTGTTCACGTTCTATCTGCTCTGAAATTTTTGTATTAGTTTAATTTAAGAAGTTTTTTGACTTATAAAAGTTTCATATTTATAGACAATTATTTCTGTTCGTCTTTTCAAGATTTTGCATCAAGCCAAACTTTCTACATTATTAAAACACTTTTTTTGAAGACTTTTAAAGCTTTCTCTAAAAATATCAACTATGTGCAAAAGAGTATCTCAAAGTCTTGACCATTCGCACTTTCGCGTGCTTTTGCATTTCTATACTTTTTATTCTCTATTCTATTTTGTGGGTCGTCTTTTTTTTGTTGTTGTTGGGTTGCTCCATTGAAATTCTGCATAAAGCAAAGCGCAAAGGAAAAACTTGCAAAAGAAATCGCTTTTTGTGAGCCAATTCTCTAGAGCTTTTTGACCATACGTCTGCGGTTAGGTTTACCTGGGCTGCCGGATTGGATGCCCATTGGCGTCAACCAAAGCCCAAAATACCAAAAATGTACCAAAAAAAAAAAAAGCGAGAAAACAAAGAGAATGGGAGAGAGAAACAACGAGAAAAGAGGCCAGCCACAAATTGCTTGGGACGTCACCGTCATCGGTGCTACACCCAAAAGCTGCGAACCAATGCAAATTTCTCCCTCAGGTAACTTTCGTGCTTTGATTGATTGATGGGCAGCCCTGGCATAGGACCAGGCACAGACACGGACACTTCCTTCCAATTTCTTTATAGTTGGATCCCCTAGTGGCGGTGGTGGGTGGGACCGTGTCAGGAAAAATTGAATTTAATTTGTAGACACGCGTAGCTTGGCATTATGTAAATTTCACCTTTTTTTTTTTTTTGTTTACTCCTTGGGCCTAGTATGAGCCTTTAGAGAAACCGTGTGATTGCTGGGCATTAAGCACTTTTGACATTGTTTTTAGATTTCTGGGGAAATCAACGCAAATGTTAAACCAAACTTCAAACCAAAACCCAAATATATTTTAGGCTTTGTCATTGGCACTAAAAAACAATACAATTATTTGGGTTGCCTTTTTGGAGAGCAACAGGAAGTGGAATTGGAAATGGAGTATCGGTTGGTCGGTCGGCCGGTCGCCATTTGCAAATTCAATCAAACTGTCAAATTTTTGACAGAAAGCGACGGCTACTGACCAAACGAACAACCCAGTAAAATCAAATGTTGGCAAAATTAATTAAAAATTGTAATGAGTTTTGTAGTTAGACAAAGCACGAACCTTAAATAAAACACCTACAATTAATTTATTTCGAATTTCGATGCATTTTTAATGTAATCGACCTTTTTTTTTCGTTTGTAAACAGTGGATATGGGTTGGATAGAAGGGGTTTGTAGAATTGGGTTAAACTTAAAGTGACATAATTTTGAAAGTCTTTAAAAGATATATTTTTTTTTTTTTGTCTGCGTTGTAATTTGAAAAGCTAGGAATTTATCAAAGCGGAAAAAGCAGTTCGGCTTTAGCATTAATGAGGAATTTAGGAAAGTATAGTTATGATGGAAATGATGGTAAAATCGTCACGTAACTAAATTTTTTTTACTATAAAGCCTGCATTTTGATGTATATTTGAACTTAAAAAAAATATTTTTAAGTGATTTTATTTTATAGCTTTCTATATCGCTCTTTTTCATACTACAAATTGTGCTTTGAAAAAATTAATAAGTAAATTTGATTTTTTAAATTAACCTTTTTATTGCTTTGCCCCCCAAGAGCATAAAATGTCTTTTTTGTAGAACAGGGTCCGTCAAAAGAAACGAGTTAGTTGTAGAAGGAGTTAAGTGCGCAAAGCGAGCAGGGTGTGATAGTCCCTGGTATTGCAGTATTATAATTAGGTTATTAAGGAATTTTTTTATCAGCCATACAAGTCTTTGAGTAATTAAATAAGACAAAAAAATAAATATACAAGAAGAATTCATACGATTTAAACCAACACCTGCAGGAATTTGACAAAAATCGGAGGTGGAACAAAAAATTTTATGCATAAAGGGTTAATGGATAATAGTAGATAAACTAGTAAAATTAAATAGTAAAGAAATAAAACATACAAGAAAATACGTACTTAATAAATAATTGCATTAATAAAATTTGTTTATTAAACACTATTCATAAACAACAATTATATGCTACAAAAATATTTAAAAAAAAACAATAACACAAATATAAAAAAATTAATAAAAATTTAAAATTTTCATTTTAATTTGCTATTTAAAATTTAAAAAAATTTAAATTTAATTTCATAAATCAGCTTATTAAAGAATTATTAATAAATTTCAATTATATGCTTTAAAAATGCTAGAAAAAGAACTATATACATAAAATTAAGAAAAATTAATAACACAAATTTAAAAATATTAAAATACAAATTTTTCAAGAATTTTTATGGTGATACTTCAAAAATTAATTTCATTTATAAAATTCATTAATTTAATACTTAGATAGTAATTATTTAATACAATTAACCCTCCTGCAACTAGGCAACCCTCACAATGAATTTTTGTTGCTGGTTTGTAAGCTTTCATGTAAATTTTCATGAAAATTTTATATTTTTTTTTAAGAAAATGTTTTGATTAAAAAAAAAACTTAGATTAAAAAGAAAAATTGGCTCCAAAATATTCAGTAGTTTAGTCACCAATTAAATGCACATGAAAACACGTTTTTTTTTAAATTAAGCCGCAACGAGTTAAGTTTATAAATTGAAATTTGGCCTAAAATTTTTTATACCCTGTACCGTATGGTACAAAGGGTATATTAAGTTTGTGCAAGCCGAAAATGTATGTAACATATAAGAAGGAGGCGTCGGGAGACACCCCAAAGTTACCTAAAATATGATCAGGGTGATTAGAGAAGTCGATATACCCATGTCCGTCTGTCCGTCTGTCCGTCCGTCCGTGTGAACGCCTAGATCTTAAAGGTGGTAAGAGCTAGAAGTTGCCAAACTTTCACATTAGATCCCATACTATTCCATAGGAGGCAAGTTTATTTAATTTTTTTGATATCAGGGGATAAATTATATAGCTCCCATGGGGGTGTTTGAGACGACCTCGACAAAAAAAAGCGTTTCAGATGAGATAATTCGTTTGTTTATGAAGATATCGAAACAAACCAAATTTGGTATTCGAAAGTTTTTTATAGTTCCCAATCACTGAACCAAATTTGATCGAAATCGGTTGACTATATCATATGGCTCTCCCATTAGACCGATCGGCCAAAATAACTTTTTTAAAAAAAAATTTCTATATTTCGTTTTTTAATAAGATATCCTAACCAGATTTGGCGTTTGGAAATTTTTTGGACCACTTAAGCAATGTGCCAAAATTTGAACAAAATCAGTTGACTATATCATATAGCTCCCATAGGTCCGATCTTCCATAAAATCTATTTTTTAACAAAATTTGTTGTGTTTCGTTTGCGCCCGACTTTACGTCCGCCATTTTTTTTTTCATTCTGCATTGAATTGCATTATTACTTTTCAAAAATCGCCGGGGGCCCGGTTTCAGTACCTTATCCAGCTAGACCCTTTGAAATAAAGAAATTCGTTGTTCAACACTAAAAGTTGTTGGAAAGCACTATTACCGGACATAGACGTTCAGGAAACTGTTCCTACACCAATAGAAAATGAATATAGGAACATAGTGAGATTGGCCTTGCAGTAGATGGATTTGACGAAAAAACAATGGATGATATTCAAGAATTAATTGCGGACGACGAATATAAACGAAGTAGATTTAGTGGCAATGACAAATGAAGAATAGGTTGGCGATAGGCTCTGACGATCTTTCCGATGTAGAAAGTAAAAACTTTTCACTAAAAAGTAAAGAGAAAGTTTTAAATATGGAAAAGCAGTTGGAAGAATACATTTCGGAGAGCAATCCTTTAAGGGATAGAGCAGAAATATTTAAATGAAATCTTCAAAACAGCTTTAACTCGTTATCAAGAAATGTATAAAGATTTACGAAACAAGAGCAAAACCAACTTCATTAGAAGATTTTTTCAAACCAATAATCGATGAAAGAATGCCCGAATCTGATAGTGGATCAAGCTCAGATTTTAAGCCACTACGAACGAAATATTCGAGACACTCATACTAAGTGATTAGGAGGAGTAGGAAGTTATAGTTCTATTTTTGCTATAATTTATTAATTGAAGTTATTTCAACTTGAATATGTTACGTAGATTTGAAATTGTATTTTATTTTGTTTTTGTTTAAAGGCACACCTAGTGTGAAGTCTTATCAATCGAATTATTATTATTATCCATATTTCGATAGGTTATACCTTTAAAAATAACATACTAGAATTTGGAACCGATAGCTCTGAATAGTTTGTATGGAGTTCACAGCCACCTACAACACGAGTAGCTCGCTCCGCGTTGAGTGGATTACCCGTGCTACAATTATAAAAAATACAAATATATTTTAAAAAAATTTTAGAAAAAGACATGAATTACAAAAAATTAATGAACACTAATAACATAAATTTAAAAAATTCATTTAAAATAGATGGATTCACGAGTTATTATATGTATATTATAAAAAATTACTAAAAAAGACCGAATTAAAAAGGCTGTCAGCACTAGGTGTAATCCTGCAAAGGAAAAAGTCTTGTCAAACGAAAAGCATTATGGAGCAATGCAAATTTTTTAACATTCATGTACAAAATAACTCCACAGAAAACTCTTATCATATAAATTATGAATGATTATTATTATTTCGAAAAACGAAAAATTGATTAAAAACTACTTGTTTGACGATTAATTTATTTCTTAATATGTTCTTTGCAAAGTAAATCTTTTTAATTTCATTATATATACGAGAAATGTACAGTATTTAAATTAAACTATTATTGTTATTAAAAATTATTACCACTTGTTACATTTTTGACGTGTGCTGGAAATTTTTACAAAAAAAAATTAATAACAAACATGAAAATATGTTTTCCTATGCCATATAGATAGAATGAAAAGAGACGGAAAATGGCGGGACATATATGAAAAATAAAGAACTTTTTGTTTTTTTTTTTAGAAAATATATTTAAAAAAATTTTTTTTATTAAATGAGTTTGTTTTTATGTAATTAAACTAGTTCCCTACTACCTATATTGGCAGTTTAATCTATAATTAAGGGTTCTACATATGGAAAATTAGGTATACAGGAATACATATGTATATGAGGTCTTAAAATACTTGAACATATTTATAGGAATCTCATAAGAAGGTCCACTGGATGGCACCTCTTAGGTAGGTAGGCAAAGTGGCTGTCATTAGACGCACCTATAGGCCTGTTGTAGGCCCTTTGCGATGCCGCCGGGGCTATCCCTCTCCTCACTCTACGCTGTCCTCATTAAACCAGCCTGTGGTCTTTATGTAGCTAACAATCTTTGTTAGTTTTATTCTTCCAACTTCTGTCATGTCATCCAGAAAGCTTTGCCGAAAAGTTTGTAGCCTTCTTCTACACAGAGCCATGCACCCGCATAGAAGGTGTTCTACCGTTTCTTCTTCTTCAGAGTCTCTACAACTTCTGCAGTAGTCGTTGTAAGGCGCCCCCAATCTACTGGCGTGTCTTCCGATTAGGCAGTGCCACCTCTTAAATCTTCTCTCATTTCTTTTGCATTTTTTTTTTTATATTAAAATATTTTTAAATTAAGCAATTACGATAACTGAATTTTTGCGAACAAAAATTTTTGGATCAGGCACCAAAATGCCTTATTTGCCCAGATGATATATTGAAAGAAGAAACAGCAAGGCTGTGGCTACAATTTTAAAGGGAAATATGAGAAGATGAGCAAGGAAAACTATAAAATCTATAAAAATAAAGTAAAATTGGCAGAACGTTAATATACAACATTGGATTCTTTTTCGTCAAATTTCATATTCTAAATTTATATTACATTGAAAGCCGGCTTTAACTTTTTTTTTTTTTTCCACAATTATTTATACTTTCTTCGACACTCGGTATACAAATTTTCGTAACGTGACTCAAATTTCTAAAAACCATTTTTTAGCGATACTTTTATAGGTAAAGATTTACATGTTTCACTGTATTTTTGCGTGAATTTCGATTAATTAAGCCTGTTGGCCATTTAGGTATATTAAACATATGTCAATTTGGATTTCGATTTCGACAATTTATTTCGCTTGCCAACCAACTGAGACAGATTGCGTGAGTGAAATGCTGCCAAACTTGTTATCAGCTACAACAAACAACAAAAACAACAACGCTATTCCATATAAACAACAACAAAGGATCCGGCTCTTATCAGGAATACGTACGCTTAGTTAAACACTCGTTTTCCCAACGAAATCGAGTTGAATTTTCAGCTGCCAATTGCCATTTTATTTAACGCATTGAAATTGTAGTAGTTGTAATTGTTGTAGAACGATTCGATTTTGAATTGCAACACTTGAAAAATCTCAAATCGATTGCAAAAATGCACAAAATATTTGCCAGCCACTCCCAAAAACGTAAAATGTTTGAAAAAGGTGGACAGTTGAATACACTACAGGCAAATAATAAAAGTTATTATATTATAATAAATTATGTGATGTATTAAAATATTAAAGAAAGTTAAACTTAGACTCAAAAACAATATCTCGACATAATTTCCAAAAACCCGAACCGGTTGAAAAGAATTCCTAAATTTATATCAAACTGAACTGTCTGTATTTTGAACATTTCTTTTCACTTACTTAATATACCCTTTTGCCTTATGAGCATGCTGCATAAAAAATTGTGTTAGAGTACCGGAAATCGAACCCAAAACTAAACCCAAACCCTTTTCAGAAACTATTTTTACTATCTATGCGCTTGTTGCAGCTGGACATGTCACTGGACAAATGAAAAGGCATTTACATGGTTGCAACAACAATTGCAACAGACAACAACAACACCAACAACAACAACTACAAATGTTCATTTGTCTGTCTGACTGAATATTTTGAAAGTTGTTGTAGCTGATGTTGTTGCTTGTATACTCTATAATCAATGCATAAAGGGTATATAAGACAAGTAGGGCAGAAATGCAAAAGTGCCAGATTAACGACTTAAGTGTAAGGAGAAGAACGATGCAGAAATGGAAAAATACCCGACTAAAGCGAGAGCAAACAAATAGCTATTTTATGACACCCTATACATTTGAAAGCCATTTATGAGAAATTTACTAGTTTAAAAAAATGATAAGCTCAACTATTTTTACAAGAAGAATATAAAAACTTGTGTAATATAATAATATGTATACATTGGTAGATATTAGCGGTTTAACACAACTCTTTACTTTTTGTGTTCAACGGTCTCGAAAGGATAGAAATATATAATTATTTAAGTAAATTCTTGCAAGGGACTTCTGCATTTTTGCCTTTATAACCAACAAAGTAAACTGCCCCTTGAATAATAAAAATTCCTTTAATTATTT
>JBAMAX010003586.1:0-27660 GCA_037043745.1 Chymomyza amoena | reverse complement strand
TAAATTGCTTAAATCAGTTTACATAATAAAACCAATTTAAAAAAAATGGCGTACGTAAAGTCGGGCGCGGACGACTTTGGTATACCCTGTACCACTAGCTTGCAATAAAGTCCAGATCCTTCATAAAAAACCAAAAACAGAAAACTTGTATAAAACAGACATATTTTTTTGACCTATCGTTCCTATGGGACATAGTCTACCGATTTGAATAAAATTTGTTGCATTGCTTAAGATCTATTAAAAACTTACAAGTTCCAATAGTTGGGAACAATAAAAAACAAACGAATTATTCATCTAAAAGTTTTATTTTTTTCGAGGTCGTCTATAACACCCCTATGGGAGCTTATATAATTTAACCCCCATATCAAACAAATTAAATAAACTTGTCTCCTATGGAATAATATGGGATCTAATGTGAAAGTTTGGTTACTCTGAGATGCAGGCGTTCAAACGGACAGACGGACCGACAAGACGGACATGGGTATATCGACTTATCTAGTCACCCTGATCATATTTAAGGTAATTTTGGGGTGTTTCCGACGACTCCTTCTATATGTTGCATACATTTTCGGCTTGCACAAACTTAATATGTATACCCTTTGTACCATACGGTACAGGGTATAATTATACTTAATAATTCAAACTAAGTATTCAATTTGATCCAAATATTTGTATTACAATTTCAAAATAAAGAGAGAGCTTAGATGATCCATTAAACTTACCTTACCTCAGAAAAGTCATACACGAATAAGTGTTAGGGAAAAAGGCGCAAAAAAAAAGTCAAACTCAGGTTAACTGCGGCGTCGATTCACGCGACATGCTGCACATTTATTTTAAATTAATATTTATTTCTTTATTAATTATTATTATATTTGTTAAACGCACTTCATAAAATCACTTAACAAAAATATTACAAAAAAAAAAAGCCACACAAACATAAACGGCAACAAATGCTCGCTATTTGTTGTTGCTGCTGCAGTCGACGCGACGTCACACCGTTAACCGACGCAGCTGCGAAATGCACCGTTACATTGGCATTGTACACATTCATAGCGGATTTTATTTTTGCTTTACTTTATTATTATTCTTATTAAACTCGCTTCACAAAATCACAGAAGAAACAAATTGAAAAGGAGATTCCAATAACTTAAAAAAAATCACACACACTTTCAGCGAAAATAACTGCAACGCCGACGCGCGCGTTTTGTGGCTGCTGCAGTCGACGTGACGTCACACCGTTAACCGACGCAGCTGCGCAATGCACCGTTACATTGGCATTGCACGCATTTCCTACGGTTTTTAAGATTTCTTATTATATAAATATTTATTTCTTTATTATTATTATATTTTATTAAGCGCTTCATAAAATCACAGATTTAATAAATAATAACATTTTGTTGATGCTGCAGTCGACGCAACGTCGCGCCGTAAAGCGTCGCAGCTGCGCAGCCGTTACACAACTTCATTTGTTGTTGTAATAATGTTCACACACACTTAAGCCTTAAATATTTTACTATTCAAATTTTTAACTTGCCGGCGGTTTTCTTTGAGGAGTATGTCACGTCACGCACTAGTAAAAGAACAAAGTCAACTGACAATAGGAACAGAGCGACAATAACAAATGCAATTAGTCAATTTGCTCTCTCTCTCTCTTTGCAAGCGTCAAAAGCAAATTCGAGATCATGCTTGAACAACAACAACGCTTGACCAAACTCAAATTCTCTCTGAGCATTTTGAAGATTAGGCATCGAGGTGAGAGCTTCAACGCAAAAGCAAAAACAAAATGGACGTTGCTGGGCTAGCAGCAATAATGCGAGAGTCGGGCTGTTCAATAAAAAAACTATAAGCTTTTGTTTAATCTTAAAAGAAAACTGTATTTGTCCGATGTCCGTGGAACCATAACGCATCACTCTGTTAAATTTCATATGAAAATATAAAACGACGTGCCCAAAAACCGCGAAAATCTACTGCGGAAGAACGGGTGGGATATTGACATGATTCAACAAAATTCATCTTCTCAGAAAATATGTCCACCATCTGGTAAAGTTCTTCTAGGCCCAAAAACAAGGCCCCAGGCATAGATGGACTACCAACTTGTCCGATTCTCTACAAAGCATTAATTTAGAATAATATGTCGATGGTTCAGTTCTTCTCATCTTAGTGGAAGTTGGCAGTATTCACATGATGACTCCGAACAAGTTCGAAACAGGTTGGTCACCAGCTTGTTTTTCGGGCTGAACTCGGCGCTGTGAAACAGGTCCACAAAGTGACACGACATATCCTCCAGGCTTACGATGACCTTGACAAGTGGAATTCGGTGTGCATAGAGCAGGTATTCCCTTGAGTCTGGCACGACAGCCTCCTTGCGAGGTAAAGAAGCCGTGGACTTTCTTTCTAGCTCCTGTCTGGAAGAACAAGTATTCAAGTTCAAGCTGCGAGACTCTTATTACTTCCTCTGCAAAACCTGGAGTCACTTAAGGCAGCGTGCTTGCTCGGCGATCTACCTATCCCTGACGACGAACACTTTGGGACTCCCTCGAAGACTCTAACTACGATTTACGCTAATCATATCGCTTTTCTCAACAGCTCCAATTGTCGACTTCAGGCGGCTTACATTCTCCAAAGGTACCTCGACACACTGGCTGACTGATGCAGGAGATGGAATTTAAATGCACGATCTGTTTTTCAAAACAAAAAGGACAATTATATCCATTCAGTGAGAAGGAGTGACAGGTTTTATAGCAGTGAGACTGCAAAGAGTCCCGCTAGACACCTAAGGTGATGCAAAAAAAGAAAGAAATCGCAGAAGCGATTAAATCGTGACGATTCTCCATGCCACATAATAACTTTAATGCTGTCTGCACGAAGCTGGTCTTTTTATTGTTGTTATTTTTGTTGTTCTGTACGGATTCAACGAATATTTAAAATAATATATAAAAAAATCAAATCTTTTAAAAGTTTCCTCGGTGAGAGCTAGTTTCGAATCATCGAAAACTATTTGAGGGAAAGTCTAAAAGTCTCAAACAACTCGGTAAGCAAACATTTTGTATCGTTGCGGCAGAATAAATCGATTGAATGAAATCTTTGCAAGACGTAGACTGTAAAATTTTTATATTAGACCCCCTCTGCTCCAAGCCGAAGTAAACAGGAACGATAGTCCTAGATATATACATACTTATTTCATATCCACTAATATCTGTTTTCTCATAAGAGGGGTCCAAATCTACCAACCCCCTGCAATACACCGCCACTGCGCCGCAGAATGCCATTTCACCTTATTTCCCTCTTCCGCTCTCTCGCTCTATCTGCTTTTGTTTTTTATTATACCCTGTACCGTATGGTCCAAGGGTATATTAAGTTTGTGCAAGCCGAAAATGTATGTAACATATAGAAGGAGACGTCGGAGACACCCCAAAGTTACCTAATATATGATCAGGGTGAATAGAGAAGTCGATATACCCATGTCCGTCTGTCCGTCTGTCCGTCCGTCTGTCCGTCCGTCCGTCCGTCCGTCCGTGTGAACGCCTAGATCTCAGAGATGGTAAGAGCTAGAGTTACCAAACTTTCACATTACATCCCATATTATTCCATAGGAGGCAAGTTTATTTTATTTTTTTGATATCGGGGATAAATTATATAGCTCCCATGGGGGTGTTTGAGACGACCTCGACAAAAAAAAAGCGTTTTAGATGAATAATTCGTTTGTTTATGAAGATATCGTAACGAAATTTGGCATTCGAAAGTTTTTTATAGTTCCCAATCACTGTACCAAATTTGATCAAAATCGGTTGACTATATCATATAGCTCCCATAGGACCGATCGGCCAAAATAACTTTTTTAAAGAAAAATTCGCTATATTTCGTTTTTTAATAAAGATATCCTAACCAGATTTGGCGTTTGGAAATTTTTTAGTCCACTTAAGCAATGTGCCAAATTTGAACAAAATCGGTTGACTATATCATATAGCTCCCATAGGTCCGATCTTCCAAAAAATCGATTTTTTAACTAAATTTGTTGTGTTTCGTTTGTTTGTTAAGATATTGGGATCAAATTTGACATTCGTGAGTTTTATATAGTTCCTAAGCACTGTACTGAATTTAATCCAAATCTGTTGACTAGATCATATAGCTCCCATAGGACCAATCGGTCCAAAAACACGTTTTTTATACAAAATTCGATGTGTTTTGTTTGTTTGTAAAGATATTTGAAATAAATTTGGCATTCATATCTTTTTTAAGGTATTTAAGCACTGTGTCAAATTTTATTGCAATCGGTTGACTATATCATATAGCTCCCATAGGAACGATCGGTTAAAAAAATTTTTTGCTTAAAAGTTCTTCTGTTTTTGGTTTTTTGTGAAGAAATCGGACTTTATTACAAGCTAGTGGTACAGGGTATCCTAAAGTCGTCCGCGCCCGACTTTACGTCCGCCATTTTTTATATTTTGCGTTTTACTGCCAACGGCATATTGAAGTTGTTTGAAAGTTATTTTGTAGTATTTTGTCATACTCTTTGGGCCAACTTTTCTGCAACTCTCCCATGTGAGTGTGTTGGGGTGTGTGTTCACAGGAGAGCAACTGAGCGCGTAAAGAAATTGCCGCCGTCAATAAAAGCAACAACAACAACAACGGCAACAATGAAGAGAGAACAAAGTAAGCTGAGAGATCTCGCTTAAAGTTATGTCCGTTGAACTTTTGCCCCGCTCTTCATTTGTTATCTATACATGAGTTTTTGTGTGTATGTGTGTTTGTATCTGTGTGTGAGTTTAAATTTTAACTGTCCACCAACTGACAGTTTGATTTTATTTGGACAAAAATGTGAGTTAGTTACATCAAAAACTAATTTATTTTTGTTTTTTCTTATTGCATTTGGCTTAAACGAAATCCAAATCAATTCAAATTCAATGAATTTATTTATTAGTTTTCAATTTAGCATTATTTACTTTGAAATGCAATTAAAATAATTTCACTTATTTATGATTTATTTAATATTTATTATTCTAAGCCACATTTATTTTGTGGCTTAGAAATGCAAATAAAATCTCAATTACAGTGAAGCAGCTCTTTGAAGTAATGTTAATAATTAAATTTTAGAGAAATCGATGAAACCAATTGTTAGGAAGTGGTAAAATATATCAAATGCAGATATTACAATCCCACAAGCTTGAGGCTATACAATAAATCTATTGTAGTAAAAATGAATTGGAAAAAAAAAATTAAGAGAGTTTAATTAAATATGTCACTAACAATATATTAATGAAAAAAATGTAGCTTATTTTGATACAAATATTTAATTCAATAATAATTTAATTTTTTCAGTTCGTTGTGCTGAAATTGTCGTAAACGTTCAACTATAATACACAATTTTAAAAATTTGTTTGTGAAAAAATAGCACATGGGGCTTCAGCCCTTATGTTATAGAATGGATGTACCGTATGGTGGTACGGCCTATCGTCACATATGCAGCTCTTGGTTGGTGGCCCAAGACGCAGAAACATGTGGCCATTAAAAAACACAGCAAGCTTCAAAGACTTGTATGCCTTTCTCTCTCGGGAGCTAGGCGTACCTATCCGACAGCTGTCACGAAGTCAGTCCTTGGACTCACACCACTGCACATTTTCATCCAAAAGCCACCCAAGCAGAGTCTACTACGTATCCACATCACATCTGGACCCTTAGAAAGTGGCACTGGTCTTGCCGCACTTATATATTCCCTTCCTGACGTATCGATCTGCTCTAGATGAGATCTTATAATCGCGGAATTATTTCGCAACAAGAAATTTAGATCTCTTCTCCCAAGTCTTGGGATGATGGCAGCCCCTGTGGAAACCTCCGGTGGCAACAATGGTACACAGACGGGTCCAAAACTGAGCAAGGTGTATGTGTTGGAGTCGATGGACCCAGCACCAGAATCCCTACCTCAATGGATATCTGACCCTCTTTCAAGCGGAGATTTATGCCATAGCGATCTACGTCCTTAGCATGCTTTACAAGGGGGGAACTAGGGTAGCAAACATCTCTATTTACTCAGATAGCCAAGCTGCCATTAGGGCATTATCATCTTGGATGGTTAAAGAGTGCCATAACTACCTTCAAACCCTGTCCGCCCGGAACAAAGGAAATATTTCTGTGTTACATAATTCCGAGGTCAACTATTTTTTTAGTCATCCCATTTTAATTCAGGCCTGTCTAATGCCATCCACATTTCACTTTTTAGGTTGTCGATTTTCTAGTTTTAATAGAACTCCCCTCAACTTCAAATCGCTTAAACCTAAAGTTGCACGCATTTTCAAATTTGGTGATTGGCTTTTGCGGACTTAACTCCCCCAAGTGCTGTGCATTCCTAATCTATATATACGCCACATGCCAGCAATCTCTTAACTAGCTTTTGCCACACCTCCATCGTCGCCATTACAATGTGTGGCAACCCACTAAATGAAAAAAACAATTTGGCACGCATACCACCAGCAACAGACTTTAAAATTCCAGCAAAAAAAAATATTGAAAAAGAAATCCTTCGGAAGCAACCCTAAAAGCGGGCTATGGTTGCACCGACGACAGGCTTCACAGCAAGCAGCTTTTGGCAGCAAGCAGCTTTCAAGCAAAGCCAACTAAAAAACCTGTTCAACGTCATGTCAACGCATTGACAACAAGTGAATTTGCACGCACACACCGAGACACAGCTGCACACAGATACTCACCGATACACACACAGATACAGAGTGGTGTGTGACAGTGAGTCAAATGGTTTGGCAAAGCCTTTTACACCTCTTCCACACACCTTTTACAAAGTGTCACTCAGTTGGACTTTAGTGTTGTGTTTTTGCCAAAGCGTAAATTTAAAAAATTTAACAACACTGTTCGCTGGCGAAATAAATTTAAACTTTGGCTGGCAGACAAACAGAAATTTGTAACTATTATTTATAGCTAACCAAAAAGTTGGCACCCTCTCCACAACAACAACAACTCCTTGAAACTCCCACAACAACAACTAAAAGGGGGCCGCACTGAGTCCGGATGCCAGTCAGGAACTTGCACTGGGTCATACTGCGGCTGCTTTGCCATTCCGCCGGATCCTACTAACCCAAAAAAAAAAAAAAAAAAAACGAAACTTCAAAAAAATGGCAGCCATTTTTCAAAAACGGAAATGCTTGTTTACTTGTTTGTTCAGGCGGAGTGAAAGGGTGTCTCTTTCTAAACTTACTGCGGTTTCCCAAAAACTCAAATGGCCAACTGTCTTTTACTCCTTTTTTCGTTTTGTTTTGCTTTTTGTTTTCGCCGTTGTCCTGTCCATCGACACAAGGACACCGACAAGAACACCCCGACAACAACAACTGCGGTTGGCATTGAGTGCACTGAGAGTTTTTTGACTGCCATTTTGTTGCCCGCCATTTTGTTGTTGTCGTTGTTGTTGTCTCTGGTTTGGCTGTGTTAAAAGTCGATATTTAATTAAAAACTTCTAATTAGTAAATGGATTTTTTGGTTCTTCTGCTACGCTTATTGAAAACTTTTGATAAATTACCAACTTGTGTGCAATAATTTCTTATTCTCTACCTTAATAGGTAACTCCATTTTAAATATTAAAATTAATAGTATGGAAGTATGGAGTATGCAAGTTGGGGAATTAAAGCAAGTCAATAAAAAAATCAGAGCATCAAGCTTCCAAGGCTTTTAGAGAGTAGAGTTACCATCATCCATCGAGAGCATCAGAAAGAACAAGTTATAGGAATTGTCGAAAAGAACAATAGTTTAACTAAAGGAGCCTAATATGAGGATGTCCAAAGTCCTAAATCTGTATACAGGAGCAGATCGGAGGATAAGCACTAGCCGATAAATTGATAAGGAATCACCTCAGCAACAAACCGAAGGGTATCTTTTCTATAAAGCTACTGCATCATCTGAAAAGATTCAGGTTTTTATAAGATTTCAGGACACATTGACATTCTTTTCTGATTTAATAAGCCCCATTTGGATTGAGTGAGCTTGAACCTGGGAGCTTCCTCCAGCCCGCCCCTGGCCATATAGTTCATGGATGGACAAGCACTATGGTAAAAATTATCGATTCCTTTTTAAGCCATTAAAATCTTTGGTTAACAAAATCAAAAGAAAATAAAAAACAAAACGCATTTTAAGCTGAATGTTTTTTTGAAACTCTTTCCAAAGCTATGATTTTCTGATTACTTAACAATAAATTTGTCTAAATGTCCTGCAAATTTGAATGAGCTTATTCATTAAAGTTCGAACTTTAATGACATTTTAATCAATTACAATATAAATTACTCCTACAAAAGCCTTATAGCCATCATTAGCTTAATAAGCATATTAATTTTTGTTTCTTTATAATAAAATAATACCATCATTTCGGTCATTACAATAATTAACTCTGTGGTAAATTTCATAGAGTTATATTTCAAGCATATTTTAAGCTTTTGTAAATTAAACAGCTTTAATAAAAGTTTAATTGAAACCAAAGTAAAATTTAAAAATGCTTATGAATTTAAAACTTATTCAAAACTGCAAACTTTTTAATCTGCTTTAATGTACTCACCTGAAATGAGCTCATAAATTATGTATAGCCACCGTAAGCTGTTTAAAGAGAAATAGAAGGAAAACATCATTATAAATATTTGAAATATTTCAAGTTTAATAGAATTATAAATAACAATCGTTAGATAATAAGAAAAGAAATAGGAACTCATTGCACTCTGCAACTGCAACATTTGTTGCCAGCTTCGAGCTTTTGCAACCCATAAAATAATGATCAATAAGCAGCAATGCCACAATCAATCAAGACATCAATCAACTTCAATAAATGCAACCTATCAAGAGAGACAGTAACAACAACTTCAAGAACAGCAACAACAACAACAACTTCAACAATGCCAACTCGCTGCAAGTGAATTGCGAGCACAACAAAAACACTCCAACTTTTGTATGTGTAGGTAGCTATGCATGTTTGCAAGTACACTGAAGTACAAAAGTTATCAGACACTCCATAGTTAGTCACTTAAGCAAGTACTTGGTTGCCGTCAGGAACGAAAACAAATTATGTGGAAATGAAAAATGAATCTTACGCTACCGCCACGGCTATAAGCGGTTTCAGTCAAAAAAAAAAAAATAATATATAATTCTTTCATGCCACCAGGGGTGGTTAGTAGTCCAGTACACAGGACAGGGCTGTCTCAGAAAAAAAAAATATTACTGCTCCCCGGTTCAGAAATGGAACGACAACTTTGTCGCAATTTTCGCGGAGAGGAAAGATTGGATGCAAAGAACCCTTAAAAGAGAACGAGCTGACGATTTGTACTGATGGTTCGAAGATGGATGAGAGCATAGAAGCAGGCATCTTCTCTAAAGGGATTTCGACGTCTAGAGCTCTGACGGAAAAAGAATGGGACATGGTTGTCGCATTTCCCGAGCACTCTGGCCGAGATAAGATCCAAAGCAAACATCTGAACTCCTGCGCTTCCATAAAAACAAGACAAGGATGGTGGTAGACGTTGTAACGGGGCACCATCATGATTTCTACAGCAGCTGCAGAGATGAGGAAAATATAGAAAGCATCCAACACCTGGTATGCGACGAACTCAGTTTCTTGGTAAATCATTCTTTGAGGATCTGGGTTATCTAGCATATGTGCCCATAATGGATCTGGCTGCTTTCGTCGAATCCTTAAAGTAGCTCTTCAACATGAGGGACTTAAGACAATAGATTAGGAATGTACAATTTTTTATCCTCCTCCACTTTCCCTTCCTTTCTTCAATTATCATCATCCCCTTCTTGTAATTAGGCAACACAATGAACCTCATTGTCTTTTGGTGATCTCAGTCACTATACAGCCTAACGTAACCTAACCATCATACGCCGATTTTGACGCTTATTGTACCACAGGCCAACATTGCTCACTAGCGCCATCTATGAGCTGACAATAGTTGTAAGCTTATCCATATAATATTCGTTACGTGACAATTTTTGTCCTAAAAAATCAATCATAGCCGATGTTGAAAGTCTATTCTTCAAACTGACCTTTTTTTGTGAGTAATTTTCATAGCACGAGTATTTCGTTAGATTTTTAAGAGCACCGGTTGGGTTTGCTGCTCCCGAACTATAAACTACTGGCCATCTGTGACTTCTGGCTTTTCAACATACATAAAAGACCGGAGATATCGATTTGAGTCGATAGAGGAGATTTAGACCGCGTCGAAGGCAGAGCTAAAGGCCAACATGGAAATAGATTTTAACAGCTGTTTCGATGAATATAAAATCCGTTGGCATAAATGCAATGTATCAAAGAGATTACTTTGATGGCGATGCAAATAAAAAATTTTCACAATGAATACAATTTCACCTTATTTTTTGGACAAATTAGTATCATTGCTCATTTGAAAGTGAAAACTGTCGCAGTTACAGAAACGAAGATTATCCATCTTAATTTATTGAAACATATTTATATATTATTTGATTAGATTGATAATAAAGTCTACATTGGGATAAATATTATTGACTCTCTTACCATTTGAAATAAACAAAATTTTATTTGTCATTTTTTTTCATACCCCTAAATTTTACACCTGGTTGATTCGCGGCTTCTTCCGACAGACTTCCGTATGGATGCGTCATGGGATATTCATTACGAATCATAAGTGGGGAAAAAATTTTGAATTAAGTTCGATTGTGTTTCGACACTGTTGTTGTCAAGTCAACCTGTCATTACTTATTATGCTAATAGAAAAAATCTTAGATTTCCCTTTTTACTAAAATGACATACATTATTCAATTGTGCGAAAACTTATGACCGTCAGTGCATGTCTATGTCTATGTACTTAGCCCATAAATCTCTGTCATGTGCTGAGCACAAATCAAAGCCCTGGGCATAATTATGTCAAGCCATTAGCCAAACTACTGCCCTTTTACGATTTCTATTTGGATCATCATCAAAATCACATTTGAAGGCTAAGCAACTGAAATGATTAGGGAGGACATCCAGACAGACAGCCAGAGACAGGAACTGACTGACTGACTGACTTGGTCTTGGTATTGTTTTTTTAATTTGGTGTGAAAAATGATTTCTTGTCATCAGGCAGCCAATCCGAAAATATACAAAATACAAATAATAGAAAAAAAAAACCACAAAACGCGCGTTTAGGAGTTAGGAGTGTAAACAAGATTAGGCGAGCATTAAGCCGTCGCAGAATCCATCAAAGAAACCAGAACACAATGCGAAAGGAATAAGTAAAAGAATTTTGTAAATGGAGCCGAAAGGCAGAGCGAACAATTGCACAAAGCCCTGGGATAAGGCATGCCGAAACCCACACAAGGAACACTTTCGAAATTGCCTTGGCTAATAGCATTATTAGCTGGAAAAGTGGCACAACAGGATTCTCAGCATCACACATACACACCCACACGCCTACATAGGAATTGTTGCCCGAAGGCATTAGAAACCAATTTTGCCCAGTTCCTACAATTCGTACAGAAAACAAACAAAGCCAACTTTTTTCTTTAAGGAACGGGGCAAAGGCCGAAATGTACAAAACCAAAATCAAAATCAATTGTTGGTTTCCAGTTGCACTAAAAACAGCTTTGATTAAGCACAGGTGTGGATTCAGGAATTGGTAATAAAGTGGGGTTCTTCATTTCGAATGCATCTTTCTGGACTTCTAATCTAATCCTGACGAATCGATCTGCTCTAGATCAGATCTTATGATCACAGAATTATGTCATAAATTGAATTTAGATCTCTTCTCACTATTCGGGAGACTGGTTCTCCTTACCGGAACTACGTCAAGCAAAAGCGATTGTCAAACCTCTGGATATGATCAAGACAAAGGTCTTGGCAGAGCGGACTTAAAACTCCTGGTATCATACCTATCTGATATATACCATCTACAGAAAATTAATTAATATCTCGTTACACTTCATCCAAAACGCTTAAAAAGCCTATCAATGTCAGCACCAGAAAAAAGGGGTTTACAATTTATGACCTTAACGTAATAAAAAAATCACAAAAAAAAATATTACGTAGATTGAAATAAATTTGCTGGAAATGATATTAAATATCAAGGACGAGAAAACAACAATTGCGTCAAATAGCAATATAAACATATTATTTATTTAAAGCAATATATTTTTACATTTTTAAAAACAACAACAAAAAATTGCACACCAACACATGCACATTCGAGCCCATTGTGTGTGTGTGTGAGTGTATTTGGGAGTGTGAATGCGTTTATGAGTTTGCAGGATATGCGACATGTGCGGTTTATGTGTGTCAGGACGCATCAGAAAGAAGAGAAGCAACGATCGAACACACACACTCTGAAACAATGAACGCTGTGAGAGTGCGAGGGATGAACGAGAAATATTGAACTTAACGATATTTAGCTTCTCTGTTACTTGATTTGAAGATAATTGAACACTAATTGGAAATGCTTTTATTTTTAAGTTAATTTCGCTAACCGTTTTTGTGAGTCTTATGACGTCATGGTTATTGATTTTAAGATTTAGATATTCGATGCACTTGATAGACATCCCATGAAGTTATGGTATGATTTTTACAACCTTATGTAATTCAAATAAAATCATAATTTTCTATGACTTGTACAATAATGGCTCAAATTATCACGATCTCCTAACCTCAAGATCTTGGATCATTACCACAAAAGCCATTCTTGAAGCCATTTGAGATTAAAAGCGACACCTTACTAACTTCACAAACATTAAGGCTTATAAATACTCTCTTGTTTAGAAAATCTCCACAATGCACAACTGGCATTTATTGCACTTACTACTCGCGTCATAAGCTACCATTCAAAACTGATGATCATTATAAATCAATTAAAAAAAGTCGATTTAAAAAAAATTTCCAAATAGAGCACGAACTAAAACTGTAGCTTTCACTAAATTCGTTAACAATTTCAAGTAATGTAGAATCCTAAGCTTAAATAACGCACCAACATTCATATGGTTTGATTGAGTAATAGAATTTTCTTTCAATCTAAGCAACAAACAAAACCTAACGTACAATTCTATTGTAATATTTTACCATTATGCGTGACTTCTTTTAATGAGGCTTATCCTAACCATGTTTCCAAAAACAAAAACTTATTTTATTATATTTTACTAAATACTTGTCAGTTCATTTTATAATCTTCTTTTGATATTTACCTTTTTTTCTTAAATATATGAATGAATAATATACATTCATACCTAAATTTACATATATAAGCTAATGCATATAATAGATTTGAATATATATACATATGTACTAAAACACATACATACGTTATACATATACTAAATCAATTTGACAATGTTTTGCCAAAGATTATTTTAACGAACAAAAAAGGTTGATTTAGTCTATTAATAGCCTAAGCCGATTACTTATCTTCCCACCCTCGTGCGCTGCTGATTGTGTGTGTGTGCATGTGTAAAAGAACACGAGATGTGTTCATTAAGTTTAGCTTGTTTTGTAAGCAAAGCATTGCTTATAATTACGAGTTATGAAAATTAAGAGCATCCAGGAACCTCCAATAATCACAGTCTATAAAAACTGAAAAGTTAGAGTAGAACGTTGTATTGTAAGTAAAACAATTCGTTGAATTACGAGTTCTTTTATTATGAGGATTTAAAAAAAAAAACACATTCTTAATGAATTTGTAGAAAGTAACAGAAAGAACAACTAAGTAATTTTCCGAGCTTTTCTTCAGTTTTTATGACATGCACTGAGAAAAAAATTCAAGTATTTCGTACTTAAAACTAGGAAATCCACAATTGAAAAGGGTGGAAGAACGAAAATTCTGAAATGTAGAATTTCGATCTTACATCAAGTATTTCGATTTTAAGTCCGAAATTCTTAAATTAAGAACGATTTCTTAAAAAATAAGGACGAAATGTTCTTGAAATAAGTAAAAAAAAATCGTTTTTTAAGTATGAAACTTAACTTAAATTGTGATTACAAAACACTTCATATGAGTATGTAAAGTTTTAAGTTTGTTCCTTGTTGCTTTTCAGTACTTCTGTTACGTAAAACAGGATTAATATTTGTTTAAGTTTACTATTTTCTTAACCTAAGAACTTACTTATTATCAGATTTTTCGCACTCATCTTAGAGTGTTTCTTGTTGTGTTTGAACTCATATTTAGCATTTCATTCTCATTTTAAGTAAAACAGGATTTTTCTTGTTTTGAGTAAACTTTTCCTTAGTTTACGACATTTTTTACTTACTATCAGTATTTTAGAGCTTATTTTAAGTAAAAGCATTTTAGTATCAAAGTATTTCAGTCTATCAGTGAACCTCTTTTTGTGCATCAATTTCAAACGATCCTACAAATTCATTAAGGACAAGATCCCTCTTTTAGCAAGGTGACGCCATTTACTCTGGACAATTACATCAATTTTTGTAAGGAAATATATGAAATGGATTTCTATTATTTTGATCAAATTTGGTAAAAATTTGGAAAATAATTTTCATTAAGGTTCCTGTCTACTATTTCAAATAAAGAAAGCTAATATGATTAATGTTGAACAACTTAAAAGGATAGAAAGTTATAGTTATAGATATATTATCGTCGGGATTGCGTCAAAAATTATCGAAAAAGCTGCCATAAAGTAATCTTCTAACAAATTTCTGCTATCAGATACTTTAAGATTAATTACATAACGTTCAAACAAATTTCTCGTTACTTTTTGAGAGCACCTCGCATTTGTATTATTGTTCATTTATGCATGTATGTGTTATATATATTTTATAAACGAAAATAGCGCAAACAAAAAATGTTATTTTATGCACTTTTACGCAACGCTTTCATTTTTTATTTAAAGTTTATTTGATTTTTTATTATTTTTTATTTTTACCAATATGATAGTTGTTGGGTTGCATTTAAGGTTTAATTTAAAAGTTTGCCATTTCAGAGACGCAAACACACACACACACTGACACACAGCATAAGAAGCTCAGTGAAAGAGAGAGAGAGAGAAAGAGAGTAAAGATACGAAAGAGAGAGAACAAGCAATAGAGCGAATAAAAAAAAGAGGTAGAGCGAAAGGCAAACTGAAATGTCAGCCAAAATAAATCTTGTTGTGTACGGAGTCAGACACACACATACGCAAGTAAACCAATACAAACACTCACGCACACACACACACAGACTGACTCTCTGTCGGAACTTTAAATCAATATTTGCTTTGTAAATGTGAAATTTGTTAATTAACTTGTGTTGATATGAAAATAAATGTTCATGTTATTGGATTGAAAATTCCAGTTGAGAATAGCTGATATAAAAAAAAACAGATCCTGTCTGGGCAGCACACAAACGAATAAATACATATATATATATATTTACATATGTACAGCATATGTACCAAGGGATTTAAATGAAATTGTTGAGCCCCACAAAATCATTAAAATGCCATTAATTTTATATTAGGAAGGACTCGGAAATAACAAATGCACAAAGAAATGCAGGCCAAAACAAAAATATACACAGCCCAAAGTTCAAGATGTTGCACCCCGCGGAGTGGTTGGAGTCTTCGGGGAGTGGGGGAGTCCTGTTTGTGATTGATATGGCAACAAAATCAATGCCAATACAAATGGTGACTGTCTCCAAGGCAAAGTTCTAGTGCTTCGTCATTTACACGCTCGATTAGCTTTTTCAAGCACAACAAAAACGCAAAAGATAATTTATTGCGAGGGTTGCAATTGAAGTTTCTTGAAACATAAAACAAGCAATCTTCTTTGAGAGGTACTTGATCGTTTCTGTTTTAAAGAAGGAATTCAATTTCTTTCTTATTTTTTCTGGAAATTTACGCTTCACGTTTTTTGAAGTATATAAGATATTTTTGAAACGCACAGAAAGATGTTTTTTGTGCAAATCCAATGTTAGGACTTAATTATAATATTCATAGATAATCTTGATACTAATAACATACATTCATAGTCAGTTTAAAGTTGTGCGGAATTATATGTCACTTTTACTTGTACTATGGTTTCGAATTCGCACGTATTATTATTTTTAAAATTATAAAAATTTTTTTTTTAAGAGATTTTTTTTTTTTTTAATACTTTTATCTTTCATTGCAAAAAAAATAAAAATTGTCAAGGCATCTTTATTCTTTACCGATAAATGGCTCGGTGAAAAAAATCTACTTTAATATTCAATTATCTATAGATCGGAAAATAATCGGAATTATGCCAAATATAAAATTATAAATTCTCATATAAGACATCGCCTGAAAAGTTCCCTGCCTGACACATGGTGCTACAAATTCAAAACGAAAATATTCCGAGACTCTGCGAACTTAACATTCTAACCACTAGTTTAAAAGTTACAAAGGTTCGAATAAAATACTCGGGTTCGTTTTCCAGACCACGGCTGAATAAAATCATTTTTGTCCCACAGTGCAGTCAGAACGTTCACATTCACCTACATCCTCAATGCAGCTGTCTTTAATCTGGGCACTTTACGTTTGCCCGTTCCCGTAATGCACCAGCCAGCCCTCGCACTGCTCCAAGAAAGCCCGGCAAAAGCAGCACGCGCAAAAGTATGCTACAAGTTTTCTGTGTGGCAAATTTTGCCCTCCGTTGTTGTTGTTTTCCTTATTGTAGTTATTATTATATGTATGTATGTGTGGGTACATAATTCATGTTTTCTAATTACGATTTCCAATTTGCGGTTGTCATGTTGATGACTTTAAATACAATTTTGACCAATGATTAGCATTTGGCAAGAACATTCAAACGCGCTAGTTGTTGTTGTTGCAAATGCAAGAATAAATTGGCAGCAAAGGTCTTAAGCAAATTATTAAGCACTTTACATGCAGACAGAGACATAGACACACACAGATAAACACGCACACACATGCAGAGGACAACCGCAAATTGAAATTGACGGCGGACACATATACACACACAGAGACACACAAACATTATGGACATTTTGTGACCCGTTAATTGGTTGTCTAATTAACGCTCTCAAAATGCTAAGTACAGACATAGACAAGGACATGGACAGTTTTGACGTCTAGTAAATACTTCATAAACCACAATGGCGGCGATCAACGCCAGTCAAAGAGAAGTTCGCTCGGGGGGATTAAGGTTAAACGGCGTGTGCTTAGACTCAGTAATAAATGATGCACCAATATGGAGGATTATCCTTTAAGGGTTACCAAAGCTGAAGCATGTGTTTTTAAAAAATATAGGACATTTCACTTCTGGTTGGTATGTAGTGTCTCCCCTCGTGTTCCTTCAGTTCTATTCATTATTAGTTATTTTAATCTTAGTGAATCCATGCATGAATGGTAAGCGATTATCAGAAATTCTCTGAGCGAAAAGAGTTATTAAGTCAGAAACGCTTTCCTCGAATCTTATGACGTTGTCAGCAAAATAAAAAAAAAATGTAGGGATAACCAAAACAGAAAGTACTTTATAATATTCATTCAAATGGCTATATAAGTATATAAGCTTTTAGAGGCTACCGCAACCAATGCTCGTTAAGTTAGTATTAAATACTAAATATCATTTAATAAATAAATCAAATGGTGATATGTTTTCGGAGAACGCCCAAATTAGGTCGTCTCAAATAAGAGTAATGCCAAATATGCGAGCAGAAATAAAAGTTAACAGCAACCCTCGTAAGACCTCCTATATTCATTTCGGTCATAATATACCCAGCACATTCAATAATTTCTAGGAATTTGAGAATGCTACATAAGTTCTTGCCCAACTCTAGAATACCCCCAGCGCAGCCGACGCAGTTTTTAAAGAACCTTCTAAACAGAGCAGCTATAGGTCGGGTTAGGTTGTATAGACAGCTCAGATAGTGACTAGGATCACACAAAGACCATGAGGTCCACTGTGTTGCATAATTAAAAGAAGGGGACGGAAGGAATTAATAAAAGGTAGGGATTGTGGAGGAGAACTCTCAGCCATATTACCTATGGTGCAGTTTCCCGTTACAACGCCTACCACCATCCTAGTCCGGTTTTTATTGAAGCAAATGATTTGAGATGTTCGCTTTAAATCATATCTCGGCACCCCCACATGGTAAAAGGAACTTTGGTTGTTTAGTTTACATTTGGTGACTGGGGTTCATTGAAGATTTCAGTAAATAAGTAATTCCAATTTTGACCATATTTTGATACGCGCAAAGGTCGGAGCTAATTTTCCCCTATTGAACGGAAGAACTAGTTCCGGTTGTTCTGGACTCCTTAGTTTAGCTAACTGAAGGGAAGTTAAAACGAGCTTCAACTTTGATCCACCGAGCAATCATTGTTATTATTTTCAAAGATTCAAGAATCTTATTCCTTGTAAGTAGATAACGTGCATTTTCTGGTAAAATTGGTTTCCCTACTTCCCTGAGATCCATTTCTTCATACTGACGGACAGACTGACAAGAATATTTTGCATAATAATACTCTTTTTTTTTTCTTGGAAAATCATGCAAGATCTTGAAATGAGTTTTCCCGCATGTTTTCATGACCTTGAGCAAAGGCAGTTGACCGTGCCAAAGTTCCCCTCCTTAATGAAAGAGCTAGCTCTACTCAATCTTTTTCCTTCTGCAAGCTGAAGACCATTTGAAGAAGTGCTTCAACTTTGACCTACCACCAAATTAAAATTATTATCATTTTGAAGAGCAAGCTAAAAAAATTTGAGAGTTTCACAGTTCAAGAAGTTCATTCCTTTGATTGATGTGCACTTGTGTGTGTGTGTGTTAGTTTATCGTGTTTAAATGGTTTGTATTAACTGTAATGGCTGACCTTTGAACTCGACATTATTACACTTAACTTGACGCTGCAGCCGCCATTTGTTATCTTGTGCCACATGCCACACATTGTTGTTGTTGTTGACAGCTTTAAATGCATAAAAGCATTTAAATAATTGTCTTGAACCGAGCACCAAAACGCGCTAACGGTATTCATACACATATATATATTATTTTGTACATATTCACAGTAATGTGCATATACATATATATAAAATGACGTCCAAGCACTTAATTATAATTTCATTACATGCAACAGTGTCAATAAAATTTATAACGGTAGCCATGTATCCTGTTTTCAGGATACAGCCCAGCCCCATAAATAATTTCATTAACGCGCAAAGTAAATTATCAAGCGCATAAATTACGCTTCCAACACATACATAGACACAGACTCTAAAGTAATTAAGAAAATAAATAAATTTTCCACTACACATTAAAAAATTAAAATTAAACAAAAAACAAATTATATGAACATTGTTTAAATAATGTTTTTTTAAAAGCTACGCAATTAATGTTTGCATGGACATAATTTTATTACATCGCATTTAAATATATAAATTAATTATCAATGCATTTCCATTAGAAGTTCTTAAAATCATGAATATTCAGTGTGTACACACTTTAACACTTCTCGGGTAAATGTTGCAAAACATTTTGTCTTAAAATCAATCAAATGTATAACCTGCACTCGGGAATTTTTTCCAAGGCGCCCAGGGTTGCTCATTTAAAATGCAATTTAAAACTCATATAAAGTCAGTATGACGGAGCAGCGTCCCTCTCCCTCTGTCCCTCGATGGAATTAAATCCACCAAATTATACAGAGAAGCGTAAAAGTCCGGGCAGAATTCATTGCCGAGTCTCTTTCACATTCCAATTGAATTAATTAATTTAAATGCCCTTTTTTTTCAACAAACTCTTTTGTCTCTCTCTTGCTGTGCAGCCGCCAGAGTTGCCACCTATCCCAATTCCCTCTCTCCGGGTAATTCTCACAGCCGTCGGCAGTTACTGGCAAATTTATTGGTTTACCCAAGAGCATGTCGTACACAAATTGAATATAAAAGTAAAATCACATTTGTAAAATTGCAAGTGGCATTAATTGCCCCGAACATGCATAAGAAAAATGGCAACAAAATCATGAAAAAGAAAATACAACCCTGAACACCCAACTGATTAATGACGCAATGTATGAGATCAAAGTCCAAAAAGTTTCCGCATTATCCGAATTTAAAAAGCATTTAAGCTTATTTTATACGCGATAGACAGTTTATGGGATGTATTTCGCGATTTAACTATATCGCTAAGTTAACAAATCAACAGCAGAAACTTCCACTAGATAGGGCTCAAAATTCTAAGAACACAGCAGTTCCCTGCCCAATGGAAAAACGTTGCTATCTGGGAAGAAAGAGTCGGACCTCGAATCATACCGTCCAATCAGTCTGCCGCCCACTCTGGGAGACCTTGATGGCTAACAGAATCAATGAACACAACAATTTTTTACCTGACCATTAATTTGGATTTAGGGAAGGACACGGCACTTTAAGCGTTCGACGAAAAAGAATACTGTTTTGGGGTATTAGTCGACTTCAAACAAGCCTTTGTCAGAGTTTGGCTGATCGGTCTTAAGACCTAATTAACACCTTGCTTCCTGCTCCGTACTTTGGCATATTCCGATTATACCTCGAGGACAGAAGATTCCATGTCGACAACAAAAACACGCTTTCCACTGACATGCTGATGAGAGCTGGAGTACCTCAAGGAAGCGACTTGCCGACATCCCTACCCCAATGGAGTTAATGCAGGCTGTTGTGAACGACAAAATGCTGAATGAATGGCAAAATTTTACACATCATCCTGCGAGTATGAAGCTGCTGTCGGGATTCAAGAGTACATCCACCTACTTGAGAGTTGGACTAGCAGGTGGAACGTTACCTTAAATCCGGCCAAATGTCAGTCGGTTTTATATGCTTTAAAGAGGAAGACTCTCCTCATTATTCAAAGCGAAGCGAAATATCTTGGGGTGCGCTATCCTTGCTCCATGACCTCAAACAAACAAGCATGTTAGAAGATATAATGCGCGACTAGCCAGACACAAAACTTACTAAATGAAAACCCAATTCATAGATTGAAAAGACGAATTAATTCAAAACTAATATAACGAGCTGTGAGTTTTGAGTTGATTCAGAAAAAAAAGCAAAATAATACAAAATAATATATGAATATTGTTCGGAGCAGCAGCCAATGAACAGCAAATTAACACATAGTATAAAAATCTTATATTTAACATAAATGATGTGCCCTGCGTGGCCAGCCCATAATTTCAATATTTAGCTTTAACTGTAATCGTCTCTTTGCACCATCCATTTAAACTGATCTTCGCCGCAGGCATAAGCATAAGCTTTTGCCATCTCTAAAACAAGTTGATAACGATAATTTGGCCTTACACAACACTGAAACACAGTGGCTGCAAAATGGCGGCGTTGTGGTACAGTCGCATACCAGCAGCAGCATTCAGCAGTCGCAGTAAAAAAACAACAGCAGCAACACCAACACTACACAACAACCACAACTACACAAAAACATATAATCACTAAACACAAATTATACTCACATTAAATCAAACATAAAACTATTCTCAATACAATACAATATAAACAAAACAAAACTAAATTCACGGGCATAATAATAAACATATAAATATAAGTTAAACAAAACGCGTACTTTTTATTTTAATTTTATAACGCGTTTTAAGTTGCTGAAAAAGCTCAGCAGCTCCCAACATTTGGAGGCCCCGGCGAGATATTACCTGTGAAGTTTAGTTTTCTAATTTGTTTATAAGAATTTGTTCAAACATCAAACAAATTGTTGCATAAAATAACATTTTAAAGTTGTGCGTTTAACATTACATAGCATTATCATTGCGTACATACATTCGTGCATATGTATATATAAGATCCGTTCTTTTTCGCATTTGCTTTTGTCATCGCGTTTACATACAGTAGCAATAAAAGGTATTCGCCCTTCTGCATAGAAAATTCGCTAACGCGCGTGGTGTTGAACTTTTCGTTAACAGTGTATGTGCAATTGCTCAAGAAAACGTGTAATTTCGCCAAAATTTGGTACAGTTGAGCATTAAGCGGTACTTAACAAATACAGTGCTCATTGTGCAACGGATTTTATACAGGCATAACCTCATCTTTTAGTTGTGAATTTCTTTGAACATTACAAAATGTCGTCTAATGAAACTCCAGTTAATGAAGAGCTCAATAATGTTCCTCAAAGCAATGACCAAATACAAATAGACCGCGTTTCATTTCTCAAATTAAAGACGGCAGCTGTTTTCGACCGACTTGAGTGTCTATCTAAGGAGATGGATTCAGACAAAATACATGGCATGGATGAATACGAATTAAAAGATCTTCTGGAATTGCTAAACAAGCTAGACGCAAATTTCACTAAGGCGCATACAGGTCTGGAAGAGCTTAATTTTGATTCCATTTTCAGTGACCTACCAGGAAAATTTGACACCGTTTTATCGCATTTAAGAACCAGTGTGCAACGAGAGATTGGCAAGCACAGTCCGCCTCCGCATTGCTCCACGTTTCGGCTGAACTCAAATGAGGCACAGTCAATCGTCGTTATGGCAAACAGATCGCGCTTACCACAACTAGAGCTTCCAAAATTCAGTGGCGCTTATACTGAGTGGGCAAATTTTCACTCAATGTTTACTGCAGTCATCGATAAGGAGGGCGAGCTAACATCCATTGAAAAATTGCAGCACTTGCGTTCGTGTTTAAGTGGAACGGCTTTGGACACTATACAATCTTTGGAAATAAGCGAAGCTAATTATAATATCGCATTAGACATTCTCAAAAAACGTTTTGATAACAAGCGTCTTATTTTGCAGGCACACGTCAGAAAGGTATTTGAGCTGGATAAAGCAGATGCGTCGGCAGGGAAATTACGAGAGCTGACTGATAAAGTCACTGCACATCTGCGCGCATTGCAATCTTTGGCATCAACGGAGGAAATAGCTAACTGCTTTATAGTCCAAGTAGTCCTTCAAAAGGTCGATAAAGCTACTCAGTCTAAATGGGAGGAGAGTTCATCGATCCACGAGCTGCCATCCTGGGATAAATTCTCCGCCTTTTTGGAAAAACTCTGCAGAACCTTGGAAAATGTTGAACATGCAACACAATCTATTCAGGTTGGCTCAAAGACCGTGAGTACACACAAAAGAAATAGTTTTGTTGTTTCAAGCGCACAAGAAAGTGGTTGCACATTTTGCAAGGAGACTAACCACAGAATTTATCATTGTCAACGTTTTACTACACTTTCGCCAAATGCTCGTCTAAAGGAGGCCAAGGAACTTCAGCTTTGCCTTAATTGCTTGAGAAAGGGGCATCAGCAAAGAGAATGCAAATCTGGAACTTGCCGCGTTTGTAATTCCAAGCACAATACGCTGTTGCATTATAATGATTATGCTATTGCATCCACGCATTCCTCTGTTCCAGACTCCGCATTATCGCCAATCGTCTGTCAATCAAGCTCAATGGTTGCAATGTCGCCCGATTCGCCAAAAGTCCTTCTATCTCAAAACCCTTCTGACGTTGTGTTCTTAGCAACTGCAATAATCCTTATAAAAAACAGAGCTGGTGCATTTGTCCCATGTCGTGCACTTTTGGACTCCGGCTCTCAGCTACACTTCATTACAACTCGCTTCGCTAATCAATTGCAACTTCGTAAAACAAAATCCCTAGCAACTGTCTCTGGCATCGGGGATTGTAACTTCGCAACAGATGAACACTCGGTTCAACTTGTATTAAAATCTCGAATTTCAAATTTCTCAACATGCATTACTGCGGTAATTGCCAAAATGATCACCGACAATCAACCTGGCCTTTCAGTTAATGCTGATGCTTGGAGCATTCCAGCAAACATACAACTGGCCGATCCCACCTTCAACTTACCACAACGCATTGACCTACTCATCGGCGCAGGACTATTTTACGAGTTACTTTGCGTAGGTCAAATCAAGCTAGCTTCAGGACTGCCCATATTACAGAAAACTCATTTCGGCTGGATCGTATCCGGCGGTGGCCATCAGGCACCAAAACTTTCGTCGCTCATCATCAACCAAAAGTCCTCGGACGCATACCATCCTGGCACTCGGCTGGACGAATTGGTACGTCGCTTTTGGGAAATAGAGCACCCATTCGAATCGATATCAAAGGTGACACAAGAGGAACTCGATTGCGAGGCCCACTTTCAACAGAATGTGCAGCGCCTACCCTCTGGCGAATACTCGGTTCGCCTTCCTTTGAAGTTAGGTCTGGAATCTTTAGGCGATTCATTCATACAGGCAAAACGACGATTTGAAAATCTCGAACGCAAACTGGGCCGCAATCCTGAGCTCAAGGCAAAATATTGTGCTTTCATTAGGGAGTATATCGAACTTAACCACATGTCAAAGGTTTCAAGTTCAGCTCTGCATGAATGCAAATATTTCCTGCCACATCACTGTGTCTTCAAGGAGGACAGTACAACAACTAAGCTGAGAGTCGTATTCGACGGCTCTGCAGCAACAACTTCAGGCTTATCGTTGAATGAGCTACTAATGGCCGGGCCCACAATTCAGCCCAAGCTTTTCCATACCCTGATTCGTTTTCGCTTTTTTCCAATTGCCATTACAGCAGATATCTGCAAAATGTACAGATGCGTGAAGGTCGCAGCACCTGATAATATGTTACAATGCATACTATGGCGAGACACATCTGAAGATGACATTCAAATCTACAAATTGGACACAGTCACGTATGGTACTAAACCTGCAGCGTTCCTAGCCGTTCGTGCGATGCAACAGCTCGCCATTGATGAGCGATCTTTATATCCAATCGGCTCGCAAATTGTCTTACGAGATTTTTATGTAGATGACATGCTAGCTGGAGGCAACACTTTGGATGAAGTTAATGAAATAATCAGTCAAACTACTAAACTACTCTCTCGAGGAAATTTCCAATTACGGAAGTGGTGCTCTAATAAAGCAGAGGTTTTATATGATGTACCAGATTCCGAACGGGAAAAATTCGTCAAATTCGATGACAACAGCGATGTCACCAAAGCTCTTGGTCTTGTATGGGACCCACTTAAAGATAACCTTATATTTTCTTACTCGCCTCAGCGCAGCGCTCTTAAGCACACTAAACGCTCAGTTTTAGCAGCTATAGCTCAGTGCTACGATCCTCTTGGATTAATTGGTCCTACCTTGACAAGAGCAAAAATTATAATGCAGCGCATGTGGAGGGACAAGCTGGAGTGGGATGAAAGCTTGCCTCAATCGTTAAACACCGCCTGGTCCGCATTTTGCGAGGACTTTGAAGACGTGAAACACATCGCATTCCCTCGGTATACCCTTCATCCTGATGCTGCAGTCGAAATACATGGGTTTTGCGATGCCAGCCTCGAAGCTTATGGTGCATGTGTCTATGCTCGCTCACATAAAGACAATGAGGTCCAAGTCCATCTCTTATGTTCAAAATCTCGCGTAGCCCCTCTGAAAACCCTCACAGTGCCTAAGTTGGAGCTTTGTGCGGCAGCATTGCTTGCTCAATTGTCATGCGAAATTATAAGAACCATACCATCTGACTGTAAATTTCATTGCTGGTCAGACTCATCAGTGGTTCTAGCCTGGTTACAAGAAGAATCATCTAAATTCAACGTGTTCGTCGCAAACCGTATTAGTGCCATACAGCAGCTGACAGAAAATATGGAGTGGCACTACGTACCTACACTTTTAAATCCAGCCGATATGTTGTCAAAGGGAGCTGCTCCGCGAGAACTCTTGAAATCTTCGCTTTGGATGAATGGCCCTTCGTTTCTGCAAGGTGAAAAAATTGGTTGGCCTAAACAGCTTGCAAAGCCAACCAAAATTCCCGAGATACGACAAAAGGTCATGCTTATTTCCTCTGAGTGCAATGACATATCACTTTCCTTCAAGTACATTAATTCATTTGGTACGATGCAACGCATATTTGGATACGTACACAAATTCATCACATGCAATAAATCCCAGCTAACATCAAATAACATTCAACAGGGAACAAAAATACTTATTCGTATTGTTCAACGAGCTCATCTTCTCCAAGAATATCAATCGCTTCTTAATAAGAAAAATGTTCATTCGTCCAGCAGTATCTTTCCATTGTCCCCATTTCTTGATGATTTGGGACTCATTCGTGTTGGTGGCCGCTTAAAGCATTCAAGTCTCGGCTTTGACGCCCGCCACCCTATAATTCTTCCTAAAGATCATCCACTTACATTCTCCATCATAACACATATGCATCGCAAACAACATCATGCTGGTCCACAAGCACTTCTAGCTTCAATTCGACGTCAATTCTGGCCAATCGGTGGTAGAAAGACTATTGCAAGAGTCTTGCAGAAGTGCATCATATGTTGCAGATCACGCCCTCGCCTTATTGAACATATCATGGCTGACCTACCCAAAGAGCGCGTACTGGCTTCTCGGGCATTTCTGGTGACCGGTGTAGACTATTGCGGTCCCTTTTATTACAAATCAGAAGTACGAAACAAACCACCACAAAAATGTTACGTCAGTATTTTCATCTGTTTTGCAACAAAGGCCGTTTGCATAGAACTTGTAAAGGATCTTTCAACTGCTGCATTCTTGGGCGCACTCAAGCGCTTCGTTGCAACGCGTGGCATACCGATGTGCATTTGGTCCGACAACGCCACCAACTTTGTAGGCGCTAAAAATGAACTAGAAGATCTGCGACGCCTACTCTGCAGCCAAAGGCACCGTGATGAAGTTTTTGCTCACAGTCTCAAAAATGGGTTTGACTGGCGATTCATACCTCCACGCTCTCCGCACTTCGGTGGTTTATGGGAGGCAGCTGTTAAAATGGCAAAGCGGCATTTTTATAGAACTGTTGGCTCATCACTTCTTTGCTACGACGAATTGCGCACCTTGGTGTGTCAAATTTCTGCTATTATTAACTCTCGCCCTCTAGTATCCCTTTCAGAAAATCCATCAGATCTAGACGTGCTGACTCCTGGTCACTTTCTCATTGGCGGACCTCTCACTGCCCTGCCCGAGCCAGACATCACTCATATTGACTGCAACAGGCTTGATCGCTGGCAGCGCATCACACGTGCGCAACAAATTTTTTGGAAGAGATGGAGTGAGGAGTACCTGACTCATCTTCAGCAGCGGGCAAAATGGCGCACTTCGCAACCAGCTCTTAAAATCAATGACATCGTGTGCATAAAGAATGAAAATCTTCCTCCATTAAAATGGCCGCTTGCACGAGTCACTGAGCTTATATGCGGTTCCGACGGAATCGCTAGAGTGGCCATCCTGCATACTGCCACTGGTGTCACTCGGCGAGCCGTTAATAGGCTGTGCATCCTTCCTGTTGAATCTGTTGAAAGCCCTATTCTTTCAACGGGGAGGAGGATGTTCGGAGCAGCAGCCAATGAACAGCAAATTAACACATAGTATAAAAATCTTATATTTAACATAAATGATGTGCCCTGCGTGGCCAGCCCATAATTTCAATATTTAGCTTTAACTGTAATCGTCTCTTTGCACCATCCATTTAAACTGATCTTCGCCGCAGGCATAAGCATAAGCTTTTGCCATCTCTAAAACAAGTTGATAACGATAATTTGGCCTTACACAACACTGAAACACAGTGGCTGCAAAATGGCGGCGTTGTGGTACAGTCGCATACCAGCAGCAGCATTCAGCAGTCGCAGTAAAAAACAACAGCAACAACACCAACACTACACAACAACCACAACTACACAAAAACATATAATCACTAAACACAAATTATACTCACATTAAATCAAACATAAAACTATTCTCAATACAATA
>JBAMAX010003584.1:0-83398 GCA_037043745.1 Chymomyza amoena | reverse complement strand
TTTAAATTTTGTATCTATTTGAAAATGAAGCAGATATTGAGACATTAATTTGAAATATTTGAAACACTTTTTGGTTTTAAATAATGTGTTAAAAATTATAATATTTTAAGTACCAAACATTTTTCTTGATTCCTCTACAGATTTTGATGTGTCTTAAAATTTTGTTAAATAATTTAATAATGAAATGTTACGCTGATAAAATTTAGCTATAAGCTGAGCCAAATCATGCAGTTCGAGATCCCCTAAATAGCTATCTCTTGTACAAATTTGAAAACACCTTTAATATGTTGAGCAAAAAATCAGTTTAGGGAATAAAACGTTGATATACAAAATAATTTTTTTTGTTACGCTTTTGGTTCTAAATAATGTGCTTTGAAGTATTGTTATTAAATTTTGGACTGATAATATATATTCAAAGACCCATAACCGCAGCTGCGGTCATAATAAATTTTTAATTGCTTTTTTGCCATTTTATTGGGACTTAGAAACTTGAAATTTTCAAGCATACTGGAAAATAAATTTGAATATTTTTGGTATGGAATCTTGCCAGCTTTAATGCCGTCATGCATTCTGGGCAAACCCAAAACAATATTGGAAATTTTTTAAATAAAGACTTGAAAAACAATTGGGTTATTAAAAATTAAATAGTATAACACGGTTACTAATGATGCATGCTCAAACAACTTTGTGTTTTTAAATAAATAAGTACCTTTGATCTTATCTACGTATTTATTTTATTAAGACTTTAAAGATAATTTACTATTTATTTTTCTTGATTTTTATACGTTTATAAAGTTAAATCAGTTGTTTCCATTTTTTTTTAATTATGGCAAACAAATTTTTCGGATTTTTATAAAAGTGATTGGAAGCTTTAAAAACAGCAGGTTATCATTAAGGGGTCCCGGTGGTCTAGAATTTTCGAAAAATCTAATTTTTTTTCCATATATTTCGAAAGTATAGGCTTTTGAGAATATACTGTCAAATTTTGGGAAGGATATTCCCAGTATTTTCGATTCTTCAGCCGATTTAGCAAGTAGAGTCAGATTATATCAGTCAGAAAATATCCACTCTTACAACTTTAAACAGAATTATCTCAAAACTACTGATTTGGTCTGGTGTTGTCGAAAAAAAAACTATCCAACCGAATCGTCTAAAATTTTGATATGTATGTTCACAACATCAATGGCTATTGACCCGAACCCGTATTTTTATACCATGTACCGTAGTGGTACCAAGGGTATATTAAGTTTGTGCAAGCCGAAAATGTATGTAACATATAGAAGGAGACGTCAGGACACCCAAAGTTACCTAAAATGATCAGGGTGAATAGAGGAAGTCGATATACCCATGTCCGTCTGTCCGTGTGAACGCCTAGATCTCAGAGATGGTAAGAGCTAGAGTTACCAAACTTTCACATTAGATCCCATATTATTCCATAGGAGGCAAGTTTATTTTATTTTTTGATATCAGGGATAAATTATATATCTCCCATGGGGGTATTTGAGACGACCTCGACAAAAAAAAAGCATTTTAGATAAATAATTCGTTTGTTTATGAAGATATCGCAACCAAATTTAGTATTCGAAAGTTTTTTATAGTTTCCAATCACTGTACAAATTTAATCAAAATCGGATTGACTATATCATAAAGCTCCATAGGACCGATCGGCAAAATAAATTTTTAAAGAAAAATTCGCTATATTACGATTTTTAATAAAGATATCGTAACCAAATTTGGCGTTTGGAAATTTTTTAGGCCACTTAAACAATGTGCCAAATTTGAACAAAATCAGTTGACTATATCATATGGCTCCCATAGGTCCGATCTTCCAAAAATCGATTTTTTAACCAAATTTGTTTGTTTCGTTTGTTTGTTAAGATATTAGGACCAAAGTTGACATTCGTTAGTATTTTATAGTTCTAAGCACTGTACTAAATTTAATCCAAATCGTTTGACTAGATCATATAGCTCCCATAGGACCAATCGGTCAAAAACACGATTTTTATACAAAATTCGATGTGTTTTGTTTGTTTGTAGATATTTGAAATAAATTTGGCATTCATAGCTTTTTTAAGGTATTTAAGCACTGTGTCAAATTTTATTGAAATCGGTTGACTATATCATATAGCTCCCATAGGAACGATCAGTCAAAAGAAAAATTTTTGCTTAAAATTCTTCTGTTTTTGGTTTTTTGTGAAGAAATCGGACTTTATTACAAGCTAGTGGTACAGTGTATCCTAAAGTCGTCCACGCCCGACTTTACGTCCGCCATTTTTTTATACGTTTATTTTTCTTGTAGAAAAGTTGTTTCAAATTTTATTTCTAAATTATGCCCTATAAATTTTCTGATTTTTATAAAATTTTGTATAGTGCTTGGAACTCTAAAAAAAAGCAGCTTATTATTAATAAGCGAACTATCTAACACTCTTGAGTTTTTCGTGGTCTTCTAAATTAACCCTATGGAAATTGTATAATATAGTTTAGGTAACACCGGTTGACCCCTGGGGGGAGTCACACATAGACTGCATAATCCTTAGTGGAATTGTATAATATAACTCCGTTATCAAAAAAATAGAATCCAATCTTATCTCCATTAGATAATGTAGAATCTCTGCGATATAGGCTTTCTTCTAGTTACTTTAATCCTATTTGAGGCTTAGTGGAATTGTATAATATAACCTAGATCTCAAAAAATCCAATTCTATCTCTTGTAAGATAATGTGGGATCTAATATGAAAAATTCTCTGAGATATAGGCTTTCAAACAGAGGAAGGGAAGAACGTGGACATTTCGATTCCTCTAATGACTCAGATCGTATTTGATGTAAAATTGGTGTTTTCCGACTTACACAAATTATATTTACCATATGTAGCTTACATGTACAGGGCACAAAAAGTATAACATAATAAAAAAAAAATATAACTACAACATGCAGATACACAACATTCTGTATCAAAACAACTTAAAAGGCCATTAATGTCGAACACACGTACCCATAAATTTCTGGAAAAAAGCCTAATTATTTCATATGTTTTATATTTCGCACATCATAAGACACACTATTTGGAGAAAGTTGCAAAACATTTTTAAAAATAAACAGGAATAATGGTAATAAAAAAGCGTCTGTATTTCAGGTTTCATTTATTTTAGAGTGTCTCAAAGAGCCATTATTTTACAACCTAAAGCGAACATTAAATCATCGTTAACCGTAAAAGATTAAGATCGACGTCTTAATTCTGAAAATTAAAATTATATGTCTTAAAAGTGTGGGACTTGAAAATGTTATGAAATGACAGGTACCGTCATTTGAGTTTATTTTAGATCAATCTCAATGAACATGTGATCCATTTGTCTCATCTTGATCACTTTTATTAATTTCCAAGTTGGAGAAGTTTTTCATTGGCGATAGAGAGTTGATGGTTCGGTGATCGATTGGCGAGTAGCGGAAAAACAAATAAATATAGTCGAAAATTAGGGATTAGGTTTTTTTTTTGGTTTCTACATATGTGATAGATCTACTAGACCATAGTAACCACTGATCCATCACGAGAGATAGTGATCAGAGTGTAACGCGCCAAAGCACTGCCTACTTTCCAAGTTTTATCTCAAAATTGTTTACCTGGAGTAGATGACGTCGTATAGCAATTTTGTTGAGAATTTTAAGCTCTAAAACATTTTATAACATTCTAAAAAATTTTAAAGTGCAAAATAACGCGTGACCTTTGACTGATATCTAGAGACGGGGTCATGAAATTCATTCACAATATTTTATTACATGTCGCTCATTGAAAGAAGATCGAAAAATATAGTTTCTTATCACTATCCACTGATTTACGCGAAGCAGAAATGTTTTCGTTAAGAGAATCTCGATTGTACATAGTGTTAAAACATTTACAGAGTTGTTTGAACTATAAACGGACCAATACATATAATAAGATGTTGATGACTATGACATGTGTCGAGTCTGGGAAATCGATCATGCTTTAAGCCATGCTCCTAAGTTTTAAGTATGCATTTTTCTCATCAATTTGAAAGTACAAAGCATGAACTGGTGTTAATAGGTTGGAAGCGAATTTTCGAGACTTGAAGAACTTCTATTTCTAAATTTGTGGCACGTATACAGTTTGTAGATATCATAAGAGGTGAGTGGTTTCAATGAAATAATTTCCGTCATGTAGGCGCATTTCTGGGTTTACATGACATACGTTCGTAACCCGAAAACCTGTTACGAGGGCCGTTTGATAAGTTGCAAAATTTTTAAGTAATGATTTTTTCCACAAATAATACAATAATTTTCGAATATTTTAATTTCTTTCAAATACGAGGGCAGCTGGATAAGTAATTGACTCTTTATTTTGACAAAAAAGCGCTTAATTGGGATATAATCTTCATTTAGCTTAATAAATTTGATCAAACGATTTTTCAGTTTCTCTCTCTATATAATAGGTCCATTTTTTCCAGGCCCTCGAAATGGGCGTTTTTTAAAGTGATTACTTTTTTACCTAATCCAATCTTCAGTTTTGGAAAAAGAAAATAGTCGCTAGAGTCTAAATCTGTGGGTATGGTGAATGGGACAGCAGTTCATAGACCGCTTTATAAAATTTTGACTACCGTGTCGGGCAATCATAGCAACCTTAACGTGAATAGCTTCTTTATGTAAAATATTCATCCAAAATGTGGGTAAGTTGAGATGCCTGCAGTTATACACTTTTACTCTCCGAGGTGTGTTCAAAAAGTAACGTGACTTTTCAAATTTCGATTATCGATTTTTTTTTTTTTCTAAATTGCTAAATTTTTACCAAAAGAACCGTCGTCAACGTCGACCCAGATTTACTCAAAAGGGTCATAACTGTTGACGAATCATGGGTATATCGTTATGATGTCGAAACGTAAGCCCAATCGTCCCAATGGAAGCGGGCAGAAGAGCCAAGACCGAAAAAAGCACGCCAAGTTCGATCAAATGTCAAAGTTTTGCTCACTGTTTTCTTCGATTACCATGGCGTGGTGCATCAGGAGTTCTTACCATATCGTACGGTCGTACGGTCAATAAACAGTATTATCTGGAAGTTATGCGCCGTTTGCGAAAAGCAATTCGAAGAAAATGTCCAGAATTGTGGAAAAACAATTCATGGCTTTTGCATCACGATAATGCCCCTGCTCACTCACCGGATTTGTCCCCATGTGACTTTTTCTTGTTCCCAAAACTAAAGAGACCTATGAAAGGACGAAGATTTCCAACGATTGAAGAAATAAAGACTGCATCGCTGGAAGAGCTCAAGGCTATACCGAAAAGTGCTTATGAGAATTGCTTTGAGGATTGGAAAAACCGTTGGCATAAGTGTATTGTATCTGAGGGGGATAACTTTGAAGGGGACAACATAAATATTGATGAATAAATAAATATTTTTTCTTAAAAATACAAAGTCACCTTACTTTTTGAGCACATCTCGTATTCAATGGGTTTTATCGAAAATTTCTAGAGTGACGATCTCTTTTGAACTGGTTTCATTTGTTTCAAATAGTGTTTATTGACCCCTTTTTTGACTTAAGTAATGGTTTTGGAGAAAGATGCGCTGCTAAAGATCTATTTGAGTCACAGCTAGACGTAGAGCATCTCAGCCAGTCAAACTGTTAAAGTGAATTAGTGGGATATACTTCTTCTACTTAATTCATTACACTTTGCATGGGAGGTGAACTCCTCAATTTCAGCGAACATGTAGGTGCCCATATTTACCGAGTCCGTAGTGTTAGTATATGTAAGTTCCCTAATCCTTAGGGAATTTTTGTTTTTTTGTTTGTTATTTCTTGAACCTATCAAAGTAATGGAAACTGTCAAGTCTAACTTGGTATCCTACGGTTATACTTGCCTTGGCATATTTCATAGAGCCTAGGGGAATCTATCCTAGGGAAGTTGGATTAGTTGGGCTAGTTTCTCGAACCTATCCAAGCTATAAAAACTGAGAATCTTCTCGCTCAGGGCTGACTTGGGCACACCGTGCGGTAGGGTTTGTGTTTTATTTGGATTGTGCTTTTTCCTCTCCTGCAGCATGGTTCCTCACCGGTTTATCAGCTTATTGATTTCTGACGATGTTTGTATGTTTGTCTCGGGCCCATGTGGTATTTTTTAGACGAGCATGCCTTAAGGGTCTCAAAAACTCATCAAATCGCTTATTTAAAATTTTGCAGAGATATAGTACATTAACAAGAGGTAGTCGATAGGAGCAGTGGCTAGGCAGAAAATTTTAGAAGTCACTTTCTTATCAAACTGCCCTCGTACTATAATTTGAAATAATCCAAGGAAAATGAGTGAAGGGTATTCACGTCGCGTTGATGCGAAGGCGTATAATTGAAATTTTTAAGACTTGGAATCGTAAATTTTATTTTAAAAATATTCAGATAGGAATAATTTTAACCTACTAAGCTGAAGACTGAACTTCTGAGAAAAATTGTACTGTATTTTCTTTAGATTGAATTGAAAATCGACATGGATACTTTTTGTTTAAAAAATTTAATTGTTGTTTTTCTCCAAAATTATATATTTGCTGATACAAAATTTTGAATTGTCATTTCTAGGAACAACTTACAAATCCTTGCAAGAAAACCGCAAAGATTAAGGCTGAAATAATTTTTGCCGTTTTGGCATTACAATTAAAGACATACATTTAATGTTTAGTATATAAGTACGTATGTACATATGTACTACATAGCCTGTGCATATGTACAAAATTTGTGTGTATGAAATTCTGTATAAACAAATGAGGTTTTGTTTAATTTTAGCTGTGTTGCTCTTATAAACAAAAGCTACAAACTGCCGCAGATTTGGGATATCTATGTATATAAGCAAGTTGATGGGGCATATTACTCATGCGGCGTTAGTCCAGCTGTTGAAATACATATGTACAGAGATGTATGAGCATATATGTACGATATATGAATGTGATGACGGTTCCAAATAGACAACAAAGAAATTAAATTTGCTTCTTAGTATCTTTGAGATACATAGATAAAGTGTGGAGATTTGTACGTGTTTTATTGTAGATACAAACACAATCCTGCCCCAGTGCAGTCATAAAGCAATTTTAGTTTTATTAGTGAAAACCCAAAACAGCAATCACATTTTCGTTTGTCCCACGACACTTGCCTAATGACCGTCCGTATAGAGTATATATATAAACACAAACATACTAATATACTATACTATATATTGCATGCACATTACTGTATCTATATAATATATATGTTTAAGTGTATAGATGCAGATATACATTTTCATTTGGTGTGCAGCGTGTGCCGTCGACACAAAACATGAAATCTAAATCTAGTTGCAAAATCATATGAATTATTTACTGACAGCCGTGACATGAGTTACAAAAAAAATAAAATAAAATAAATACTCTAAACAAAAATTATATCAAAATATAATCACATAATATTAAGGAGTATGGGTGAAGTCTGAATACCCTTACAGATTAGCTAAAAGTTTGAAAAGTTTAAATTTCCAAGCTATTTTTAACAGCTTTACCGTAGAAGCTAATTCTTTCGGTTGGTTGGTTGGTTTGGGTGCCGTTTGAGTGACAACATATTCAAATTCTATTAGCGCAAATGCGCCATTTTGTTACACCATTTATGGGAACCACTGCTGTTCGGTTTACTCAAACCATCTCGATCCGATAATAAACCTGCTGATGTCGTCTAAGTTCTTATTTGCCAAGTCACGTAGGCTTCCTAACGCGAAGCTTCCTAGTGCTCTGTGACGTAAGGACCCCAATCGTGGGCACTCACATAAATAATGGTATACTGTCTCTTCTGTATTCTCCTGGTCACAGCTTCGGCATCTGATTTTGTAGGGCCAGCCCATTTTCTTTGCATGGTCTCCTTACGGCCAGTGTCCGGTTATTGTCGATGCTATTGTGAAGACCATTGTTCTTGGCTTGCTTAGCAGTTCGGCCGTTCTACGCTTGTCGTATCGCGGCCAAATTTCCTTTGCAATCTTGCAAGTGGCAATATTTTTCCTTCTGGTTTCAGCCTTGTTCTGAGCTCGCAGAAGAAGTTCTCTCTTGATAGCGCTGAGTGGGTTTTTGACAGCTACCTCCGCTGCTTCGCCATCTAATGCTCCTTTTCTCGCTAGTTCATCAGCTTTTTCATTCCCGTGTACGTTCCTATGTCCGGGAACCCATACGAGAGCGATGCTCATTCTGCTTGCAAGGGCATTTAGATCCTCTTTGCATTGTTTGATGATTTCTGACTTAACTTTTGGCGATTTGATCGCCAGCAAAGCTTCTTGACTGTCAGAGAATATATACACCTCCGCCAGCCGATCGGATGATTATTCAGCACCTTACATGCTTCTCTGATGCCAAAGACTTCCGCCTGGAAGATGCTGTTTCTGTTGCCTAGGCGATAGGAGAGAGATACTTCGAGTTCGTCGGAGTAGACCCCTGCTCCTACACCGCGATCCATCTTGGATCCGTCAGTATAGATTGCAGCTGCGTCTGCTCTTATTACCCTGTTCATATCCCACGCCTTTCGCGTCGGGAATCTGACGTCGAACCTCTTCTTGAAGTCCATTACTGGTGTTATGTAATCTGTTGATTTGTTAGTCTCTTGACCCTTCAGAATGCTATAATTGAATGTCAATCGGAATCATATACCGGATCACATTTAACGCTCGATCACAGGCCGCTCGTTGCAGTGTACTTAGTCTCCTGATGTTGTATTGCCTAATTCTTTCATTTTAGTATTTTATTTTGCGAAAAATGTTGAAAAACTAAAACTTCTATAGTATTAAAACTTCTCCACAATCCATAAAGTCTAAAATGTTTTACAATAAAAAATTATAGCCACATAAATTAAACCTCTATTGATAAAATTTTAAAACTGGAGTGATTTCAATGTAATCAATTTATTAATTCATAAGAAAATCTGTAGATCTAATAAAATTTCGAAAATAAATGTAATTACATTTTTAAGCTAAAAATTTTTAAAGCAATTTCATGCAAATTAAAAATTTTTATCATAAAAAGGAACGCTGAAATTTTTCACCCAAGCAAGATAAAATGTAAATTTGTATAAAAAATCAACATTTCGTTGTTTATTAAGCTCCCATGAGTCCACACATTGTATTTAGACAATTTAGCTAAACTTTATTTAATTTTTTAAATAAATTTGATCATTCAATATTCCAAAAAAAATTTTATTAAATTTCCAAATAGCGATTTTAAAAACAAATTAAAGGACTTTAATTTTGAGTTGAAAAAGTACGCTGAGATATTCGACGCCACGACAGTTAAAATATATAAATTTTTATAAAAAAAAGTAATTGGATTGTAGGTGCAAAAAATAAACATTTTGTTGTTTATTAAGTTCCCATGAGTCTACACAACCAATTTTGTCGATATAGCTAATGCTTATAAACTTTATTTTATTTTTTAGAGAAATTTTGTTTACTCAAAATCTGAATAAAATTCAATTTAATTTCCTGACTATCAATTTTAAAACGAATTTCGCTCGAAACAACAAATTTAAATTCGCTTTGGAAAAAGTACTCGTTCTACTCGATATATGACTCTTAGCAATAAAATTTATTTTGTACCTAAAAAGTGATTAATTTTAGATAGGTTTTATGAAAATATAAAAATTTTATTGTTAATAAAGCTCCCACCAAACTTAAGGGGCACACCTAGTGTGACATTTTCAAAAAATCGATTTTTTTTTTCCATATTTCGATAGGTTATACCTTTAAAAATAACATACTAAAATTTTAAATCGATATCTTAAATAGTTTTTGAGTTACTGCCATTTAAAAGAGTAGCCGCTCTATAACAGTGAAAACGATCATTTTATCTTTAAGGGGCACACCTAGTGTGACAACCTAAAAAAGGTCTTAAATAGTTTTTGAGTTACAGCCATTTAAAAGAGTAGCCGCTCGGCAGTTAGATAGTTAGTATATACCTGAGATCGCGTGTCATTTCAAAAATATTCAATATTTTATTTCAAAAATTTTACTGTGTATTCTCAAAACATGTATAAATATACCCTCAAAATTTTAAATAGATGGATTCACTAGTTTTTTTTTATTAATTCCCAAAAATGGCCTTTTTTTAGGCTGTCACACTAGGTGTGCCCCTTAAACCCTGTAGCTTTTTTTTTGTCTCCATTGAAAAACATTTTAAGCTTTTGTTTTACATAAACTAAATATTTATGTCTGCTATTTAAATATGTTTCAATATTTGGTACTGCCACTTTTGATTGATATTATTCATTTCAGCTTATCCTGATATACATTTTGACAAAAAAGTTTCCGGAATTTCTCATTTAAATTTTGCATATTTCTAGACTTCTATTAACTTGAAAAATTAGGGCTTTCACAAATTGTTAAAGTTAAAATAAATATGTTCTGTCATTTTGTTAGACCTACGAGATATACTATAAACAAAGAAAATAGTTTTTCGCAGCTTGGGGCACCTGTTCATTTTGAATATTATTTATGAATAGCTGATAAATAAATTTGAACTGCTAGCATAGTAATATAATAATAAGACTAAATTATGGTGTCATCTGTAGGATTTAACTTTTATAACAAACCTAATGTACTCATTTGTAGGGTATCAAAACAAAAAAGGCGCGCATAAATTTTATATATGTGGACCAACGACCGGCTGCTTCGTTGCACTGCTTCAGCGCCATCGTACAGTGGTCCAAATGATAACTTTAGGCTAAACAAAATTATAGCTGACAATATAATTATAAATCCTTTTTCTATCTTTTGCTGTGCACAATAAATTAATTAAACAATAATTCATTTAAAAACTTTTTTGAAGTTTTTTTTTAAATTAAATAGTTTTACTTTTTTTTTCTTTATTTTTTAAATTGTTTTTTTATATTTTTTATATTTTTTTTTATATTTTATTTTTTGCAATAACTCAAAAATTTGTTTATATTTATCTATTGAAGCTTTGAATATTTTTTTTTCGCCAATCCATTTAAATGAATATTGAATTAAATTTTTGCATGATCGTCTTTTGAGTTTTTTTAATTGGATTTGCGTTAATTAAATTTCTTGCCTGCCTGTTTTTACGTCTGTTAATTTGAATGTCCACTATGTCCAGATTGAGGTCATGGTGTAAGGTCGAATTCCTTACGTACCAAACGCAACCACTAATAAGACGCAATGCCTTATTACTCAGAAAATTCATAGTCATCTGATTTTTTAAGGTTTTCCATCGAATTCAATGTCTTGAAAATGAGGCTTTGGGGGAAATTATTCAAAATTTTCAAGATTTTTGGACGACAAATATTTTTAAATCAGTTCATTCTAGACATGGAGCCTTCCTGACACTATTTTTTGGACGTCTTTCTTTATTGTATTCTTCAGTAATCGAAGCCGTTCGTTTAGAAATTTATTTTTATAAAGAGAGTCCGTATATGTCTTAGCTTGTAGCAGAATATTATACATAGTTTTCTGTAATAAATCATATCTTAAACCACGCTCCATAATATTTTGAAGAAAAGCTTAGATTAAGGTTCACTAATATATATAGCCAATGAATTAAGTTTTTGGGAAGGTTTTGTATTTTATTTTCTAAGTTTTCTTTCGAGTCAGGTATTGAATGTAGAAAAGAAAGCTGGGCTGGGAAGAATCTTCTGCGCTATGCTATACCTAAAAGGAACAAGTAAACTTAATATAATTTGTATATTATTTATTCCAAAATATGTTGTTTAATAGCCAAGGAACCAATAATAAGTACAGAATCAAACTTCGCATTCATTTTTAAAGTATCTTTTTTTTTTTTGAAAATTTGACTATGTTAATTTCTTAAAACCTGCTTGTGAATATGTTAAGAGAGAGATCTTAGATGATAGAATGACAAATATTTAAAAAATGTAAAGTATTTGATAATCGCGAAAAGATCAGGGTCATAATTTTCAATTTCTCCGTTTTTGATTGTATTGTTCTACAGAAACTTTAAAAACTTTTTCCAATCAAACAAATTATGGTTTTCATATCTATCTAAATATAATTAAAAAAAATATATAGATTCGGCCTGAATACATTTTTTTAAGCTTTAAAATTTATTAAATGGCTTAATTACACTAGTCTACAAATTTTAATAAATTTTGGTATTTTCAACATGTTTATTTTGGATCGTCTTTAAATTTTACAAGCGCTACATGCTATATACTATATAAAATCGTGAGTTGTTGCAAAAATGGCCACCCTAACGCTCATCAATATATATTGTAGAACCAAGACGTTTTTGCTACATGTTTATATTTTATTTCTTCTTTTTTGAAACTATTCCAATATCTGAACCCAGCCTTGAAAAATTCTTGGATGCAGTTCTCTTGCCAGCCAATTTTTGAAGTATCTAATTCGTTAACCCTGCTTTTAGTGCTTCGACAAATTTTCTATAGTATCTAGAGACAAGAAAACTTATTGTGTTTTATTTAATCCCTTTTAAAGCTATTTCAATATCTGAATGTAGACTCTTAAAAAAATTAAAAATTTTTTTTTGCACCTGTATATCCTCTGTTTGGACACTCACTTAACATTATTAAATAAATAAAATAAACAAAATTCAGAGAGCTTCCACCTTTCGCACATAATTTTTTTTCGGTTAAATTGTTCATTTGGCCCACAGTGCATAGGCGTCATCATCGGCATCGTTGATTTTGGTGTTGTTGTTGTTGTATTGTTGTTGTTATTGTGGCGCGGTCAATTAATAAAAGTTTACTCCAGTTTATACTGAAACAAAATCAAAAGGCGCACCACATTTCATAGGAATCTCAAACGATATGTTAAATTTAAATTTTTTGTTTGTTTCTTGCCTTCTGTCTTGTTTTATATGCCTTCTCATTAAATGGGTGACCATTGGGTTGCAATGAAGCGGAGCAACTGCTCCGTAATCTGAGTTGCAATCTGTGGCACAAAGTAACTCAAATACTTGTTGTGGCATGACAAGCTATATATTTAATGTGCATATATCTTCATCATAATCAGCAGATACCATAAACAATCGTGGCCATTGTCACTGCATCCATATTTGAAATATTATTTGTCATAATATTTTTATGTAATTGAAGATCTTTGAAGATACTTTGAGCAATGCGTTTTGCTTCTGTTTAATGATTTTAAATTTAAATGTTACAGATACAGCAGAGTCGGTTAATAGATTTTAATTTGTGGCAATTGTTTGGTCATGTTGCATGAACTGGCCTCATGTCTAGTCTCGTTTGGGGTCTTATAGTTGTGAGTGGCAGAAGAGATATTTGAAAAATAAACTATTTGACATGCTAGAGATGTTTGAATGCGTTTTATGGCAAGGGAAAGGGTGAGGTTAAGAAATTATAAAAATTATACTTAAATGCTTAGAACGTCAGAAAAAAATTTGATTTAACCAAGTTCCACTGTCTGTTCAAAATACTGGCATTCATTTTTTAATTGACTTCTTTTTACAGGGCGCAGACGACTTTGGGATACCCTGTACCACTAGCTTGTAATAAAGTCCGATTTCTTCACAAAAACCAAAAACAGAAGAATTTTTAGGCAAAAATTTTTTTTGACCGATCGTTCCTATGGGAGCTATATGATATAGTCAACCGATTTCAATAAAATTTGACAGAGTGCTTAAATACCTTAAAAAAGATCTGAATGCCGAATTTAGTTCAAATACATTTACAAACAAACGAAACACATCGAATTTTATATAGAAAATGTTTTTTGGACCGATTGGTCCTATTGGAGCTATATGATATAGTCAACCGATTTGGATCAAATATAGTACAGTGCTTAGGAACTATAAAATACTCACGAATGTCAAATTTGGTCTCAATATCTTAACAAACAAACGAAACACAACAAATTTTGTTAAAAAATCGATTTTTTGGAAGATCGGACCTATGGGAGCTATATGTTATAGTCAACCGATTTTGTTCAAATTTGGCACATTGCTTAAGTGCTCTAAAAAATTTTCAAACGCCAAATCTGGTTACGATATCTATATTAAAAACGAAATATAGAGAATTTTGCTTTAATAAAATTATTTTGGCCGATCGTTCCTACGGGAGCTATATGATATAGTCAACCGATTTTGATCAAATGTGGTACAATGCTTGGGAACTATATAAAACTTTCGAATGCCAAATTTGGTTACGATATCTTCATTAACAAACGAATTATCCATCTAAAACTTTTTTTGTCGAGGTCGTCTCAAAACCCCATATGGGAGCTATATAATTTATCCCCGATATCAAAAAAATAAAATAAACTTGTCTCCTATGGAATAATATGGGATCTAATGTGAAAGTTTGGCTACTCTAGCTCTTACCATCTCTGAGATCTAGGCGTTCAAACGGATAGACGGACAGTCGGACAGACGGACGGACGGAAGGACAGACGGACATGGGTATATCGACTTCTCTATTCACACTGATTATATTTTAGGTAACTTTGGGGTGTCTCCGACGTCTCCTTCTATATGTTACATACATTTTCGGCTTGCACAAACTTAATATACCCTTTGTATAAAAATTATTTTCTGATCTCCAATTTTTATTTTTTAGTAAATTTACCTATTGTCTAAAAACATATTGTAAATAAAATTTGAAGAAAAAAACTATTTTTTTGTTTAATTTCAAGAAATTCTTATTCTTTATTAATGCGAATTTCAGTTATCGATAACTCGAAAATTGGCAAACAAAATTGAAACATTAAAAAAGAAACCCCAAACATTCTACCCAAACGTATGCAAATACTTCAATATACCCTTGAAGAATTGAGCAAACAAAAATCGTAATATAGCCTTCAACAAGGTAAAATAGAGTTTAAAAATCCAATAAAATTTTTATGCACACATGTGATATGCATTTATTTACAAATAGTTCTTTGGTGCACTTTTCACTCCATGCACGGAGAGGAGAGCTGTCTGGTTCGGTCCAACACGGCGAAGTGTTTAAAATTGGAGCATGTGATTTGTTTACCAAATGGTCTAAAAATATCTTCCAAATTGCAGCAAAGTGCAATGGTAACAACTCATTGCCCTGCTCAAGTGCCGGATGTATTATTGGGTTGGGTTGGGATCCGGGAGCTGCAGTTGCTGCAGTCGATTTTTTATGAATGAGTTTTCCAGTGAACCAGTGAATGAGTGGAGTGGAGGAGTGTGTAAAAAGGAGTTTGAGTTGATTTTTCATGGATTGTTTGTATTGTTTTATGCATTTACTTTAAAGTGTTTACTGCTGCATGGACTTCTGAATTGGATTTTCGTTTTTTTTTATTTTATTTAGATTGGTGCTACTCTATTGGTAACGGATATCAATGATATGCATCTAAAATGCATTCAAGTGGTTTTAAAATTGTGTAGGAACCGACATGATTTTGTAAAGGTCAGAGATGTAATGAAAAAGGGAATCGAAAAATTTTTGAAACAGGTGCTCGCAAGAGACACGCGCCAGATTCAAAAATATCTATTCCTAATGTAGATATGTGTAAACATCCCTTGAACTATTGTATCTCACTTAAAAATTATTTATTAATAAATTGGGTACTTTGTTCAAGTAAGCACAAAACCATAAATCTCTGTTTTCCAAACTTTTTAGGGATATCGATTTTAAATGATGCTGAGGGACCTTTGGTGTTTTTATATGGTATTAGATAGTTCCACTTTTAGTTCATTAGCGCAGCTTAAAGACTTGGCGACTCCTAGTCGTATTGAAACTGAAGTTGACTTTAAAGAAAAATTTCCTAATAAGAGCATAGTTGAATTTTTCATTCACGATCAAAAGAAAATACATATTTTTTAGAACTAAAATGATATTGTTTTAATAAATATAAAAAAAATAGTCCTTATGAAAGAAAATTAATCTATTTTAACATGTGAAATACGGTATGTTAGAGAATAAATAAATGGGCCTATCGACCATGCCCAAATGACTGCCAAAGATTTTACATTACTTTCCGGACTTATAGTTTTGGGTTTATTCCTTTAGTAAAAGAAATTAAGTTTATCCAAGGCGAGTTAAGAAATTCGAAAATATACGAGGTGTGTTTAAAAAGTATCGCGAATTTTGTGTTTTTTCACAAATTATTTATTTATTCATGAAGATCTATTTGTCCCCTTCAAAGTAATCCCCATGATATATTATACACTTGTGCCAACGGTTTTTCCAATCTTCGAAGCACTTCAAAATATCTTTTGTTATTTTTGGCCAAAAAGTCGCATACAAGCAACGATGTTTTTTGTTCTTCCACAAATCTGGGCGTTTCTGGCGGATTACTTCGAGTAAATTGCGCATAACTTGCAGGTAATATTCTTTATTCGCCGTTCTCATAATGCACCACGTCCCTGCAATCGAAGAAAACTGTAAGCAAAGCTTTTTTCGGTCTTGGTTCGTGCGGCAGCTTCCATTGAGATAATTGAACTTTGGTTTCCACGTCATAACCATAAACCCACAATTCGTTACCAGTCATGACCCTCTGGAGCAAATTTGGGTCGTCGCGGACAGAGTCCAACATCTCATTAGCAATGTTCATGCCAAAATCATTGATAAAAATCGAATGGCACGAGCCAATCGATATGTCTAGGTCCTCAGCAACTTCTCTAACGGTGATTCGACGATTGGACCATTTTCTTCACTTCATCAATTTTTTCGACTGTTGTTGAAGTGTTTGGGTGTACGGCACGCTCTTCGTCGTTCACATCTTCTCGGCCTTCTGAGAACATTTTGTACCACCGATAAACGTTGCTTCGGTCCAAGGTAGCTTCTCCGTACGCCACAGTCAACATTCGGAATGCATCCGCGCACTTAATTTCGTTTTTCACACAAAACTTGATACAGCTTCTTTGATCCATTTTTTTGAATAGGTAAAAATAGAAGACGAGCCAAAACACGTGCAAGCTAAGCAGCTGCCAACAATTAAGTGAGCATTCAAAATGGCCGAGCTTGTCGACATAAGTAAGACCCATGAGTACCAACATAACGCCACAAAAAAAAAGGAAATTCGAATATACGTAATATTACGTATCGAATATTTGTACCCAGGGTCGTAGAAGGAAAATCCAGCCCGACGGGAAAATGTACCGTCCTCTCTTCACACCTTTAACTTGAATCACGACAGTACGACAAATATAGACCGGGCTCCTGTCAATACGCAGCTTGGTTCAAAAGATATTTAAATACAGTTTTTATTTCATTTTTCTTATATTGATCCTTAAGAATCATATGAGGTATCAATGTAAAGGTATTGATGCCTAGATTATATAAAGGGTGTTTCCTTTAGATTTTTACAAGTTTATATCATTATAAAACAAAGAAACATATTTTTTATCAATAAAACTAGCTCTATTGGATAGAAAATTTAATGACATTAATGTTTAAATGTGAATTCGGCCATGTGACCTACACGGCGGCTAGCCTTAATAACCTTAATCGGGGAACAAAATTTTGAATAAGTTATCCTGAAAATTTCAACAATTTGCAAGCGTTACTCTGGTGTTAGTCTATCTATAACGAAATGTCAAACCAAACTCAACAAAAATCAACTATCAGCTGTCAAATCAGATAAAGAAGTGTTGCCAACTCAAAATTGTGAACCTCTAAAAAAAACAATCTTTATATTAACATTTGCAAAATGCATCTTGGTTTAAATTCAATTCCAATAGAAATTTCACAATTGTAAACCCATTTTTTCAATATTTGGCAACAATTTCATATCAGGTAGGAATTGACTTTGAATATTGCCGAACTTGGCGTATTTTTTCTAAAATTATAGTCTGAGAACTAAAATTTCTGAAAAGAATTACAGTCCATAAATAGCACAGGTCAACATGGTTCAGTTGTTGGAAAGCTAAGAGTCATTTCCGAAGTAATTTGGTGCGTAGAATCCGAATCCGAAATTACTACGGAAATGACTCTTAGCTTTCCAACAACTTAACCATGTTGACCTGTGTTGTCTCAAAGGCTTATTGCAAATGCTAATGACGTCGAAGGGATATATCTCGTAACTTCGAAAAGCCATAACTTTCCCTCGAAATCAAAGCGCATTTAAAGAATATATAATATATTATATTATATTACGTATTTAATATACTGACCTTAATAACTGATACCGATTACTTGTTTATTTGCCACCGTTTTGCTGCATAAACAACAATAACATAAAGTATTGGTTGCAATGATTTTATACGTGTTCTGTTTTCACACGTGCAACGAATTCCACAGCGAATTCAACCAAATCGATAATAAATATCTTTTTAATGCGGCCATAGATTTGGTATATTATATTTTATTTACTTGTGGTTCCGATTAGTCTATACTAGATATCAACATTTCTGTAGTTTAGACTTAATATACAGCTGATTGCAAGTTATTTATGCTAATGAATTAGGGAAATTTATAAATTTTTGAATATGCGGAGAGTATTTATAGTTTAATTTACGGCGTCCAGGAAAAGTATCTTTTAATATACTACGGAAGTGTTGATTAAGTGGCTCTATCTAAATCTATTATACCGGATCATAAAAAAAAATCTGGTACGATTTTTTGATTTGACAGGACTACCCAGATCTGTTGTCTCCACTTTGATCAAATATTTCCCGGTGCCTAATTTCTTGTGTTATCAAGCTGAAAATTTCATAGAAGAAAAAAGAGAACGCCACGCTGTGATGATTCCGGAACTTTTTGATCAGGGTAGTATTCGAAAAAATCTAATAGCTAGGGTTATAAAATAAGCTCAATAACAAATTCCACGATGCTGGCGTTTGTTTGGCATTGGATTCGGATTCCGTAATCCCAATAATATATATAAATAAAAAAAAAATTTTGTCGCGTATTCTCGAGTTAAAGAATCAATTAGGATCAATATTAATGAAAGAGATAAAATAATGTTTTTGTTTATATATAAAAAATGTGGTACAGTCGAGGCGGTGCCCGACAGAGGAATATCCTGTAACTTTTCTTTTTTTCTGCGTATTCCTACTAAGAACTTTCCAGTTGGAATTAATTTTTTTTATAAATTCCGTAAATTTTTAGCGATTGTAATAAAACTCGAACGTTACGTCATAAAAGCAATTTAAAGTATATGTGGTAAGTTTCCAGTTGATATGTTGAGGGTAAATCGATTTCGGGGGTTTGGAGGTCCGCATAAATAAAATTTGGATGTAGATTTCTTCATTAGAGTCACATGAATCAGCCTAGCAAAAATTGTGATTCGAGATCACTTGTAACCATAATTAGGTAGAGTCAAATTTTATTGAAGCAGTTTTTGACTATAGCTTTTGATGTATTTGTCCGATTTTGTTCACTTTTGACATACAGATTTGCGAAACCATAACGCATCACTCTGATAAATTTCAGATGAAAATATTAAACGGTATGCCCAAAAACCGCGAAAATCTACTGGGGTGGAACGGGTGAAGATATTGACATGATTCATCAAACTTCATCTTCTGAGGAAGTATGCGCACCAGCTGGTAAAATTTGATGCTTCTAGCTCTTCTAGTCTCCAGATCTAGGCGTTCATTCGGACGGACGGACATGGCTCAATCGCTACCGATTTTATGATAAGCATTTTGGTATAAAAGTCTTGGGGTCTGCCACGCCTCCTTTTGTCCGTTACATACATTGTAAAAATATAGTATACCCTTTGTACTTTTAAGTACAGGGTATAAAAATATTCAACTTGAAACTGGCATAAATTAAATCTGGAAATATAAAAAAAAATCTTTACTTAGTAAGCATATAAATATATTATTTTTTTTACATAAGAAAAAATCAATTAAGTAAGGAGAAAAGAGTCTTAACGGATAGAACCATCGATTCAATATCATAAAGTAATAAAATAAATTATTTGAGTATGTTAATAACACTGTCCTACAGAATTGAAAAAAATCAAAGAACTTTTCAAGTGACCTAGTGTACATTGTAGGTCTTGACGAGTAGATCACGATAGTGTTTTTCAAAATTGTCTAACACCCCCAAAATCGGAAGTTATTGCTTAAAAACCGTTTTTCGGGTACTGCGATCACTCCCACTATCACAACGTCGCCATTTAAAATTTCTTTAAGATTAATTGTAAAAAAGTAAAGGTGTTTAAACAAAATGTTATATAAAAATGACTTCAAAGTGTGAAAATCGAAAAAAAAGAGTGTAAATCTTAGATAACTTTTAAAAAATCTCGTAGTTGCTTTGTATAAAGTATTAACAAGTGTATATCATCTTAAAGCTTGAATCTTCTTCTTTCCAAAACCGTAAAGCAATTGAAAAATGGCGACGTTGTGATAGTGGGAGTGATCGCAGTACCCGAAAAACGGTTTTTAAGCAATAACTTCCGATTTTGGGGGTGTTAGACAATTTTGAAAAACGCTATCGTGATCTACTCGTCAAGACCTACAACGTACACTAGGTCACTTGAAAAGTTCTTTTTCACTGTTGGACAGTGTAATTTAACGTGTCAATTCAATTTGATTTCAGGATTAGGAGTAGTTTAATTTTGGCACATTTTTTATTGAAGTATTAATATTTTATTAGCTATTTCCTAGCTGCTTCTATAAGAAAATTGATAAAGAAAATTAAAAAAAATTATTTAAAGAAATCCCACTGACCTCTCTCTTGAATTTCTCATTCTAACCAGCTCAACTTTTTTTATTGCCTCAAAATCTCATTTGGCTTTAAATACTAACAAAAAAAAACTTTATCAAAACTGAATTGTATTCAATTCGCATTCGATTGATTGCAAGTTTATTAAAAGTTATTTGCATAAGTCAGTTAGTTATATTTTTTCTTTATTTAATTGATTGGCTTAATGCATTTGAAGTTTTTGTTTCCGTAGTTTTATTTTTTTTTATTATTCATTTATTTTTTTCTGTCTAGACTTAATTCAACTTTATTCGTTTTTAACCACAATTTTTCACTTTTGCTCTTTGATTACAATTGAAATCTTTCAGCGGCTTTGGATAATTTAATTTTCATCATTGTGAAAAATAAAATTAAACGTAAAAATTTAAAAGTTTGGACAATTTTTCATCGATGGCTATTAATTTAAAATACAATAAATACAGAAAAATGTGCGAAATAAAAAATTGACTGAAATAACTAAAAATGGAATTTTGTTTTTTGTTTTTATTTTTTTTGGCTTTGCATTTAAACATAAAAATATAAAAAACAAGTTATATAGTATTTGAAACAGCAAAAAACCAATTTTTTTTAAATCAATTATTTATGCGTTTTTGAAGCGGCCAAAAAGTAATTAATATGTAAGCACCAATGGTCAGTTGTCGGTGGTCCTTCATGGGCAGCAGGCAGTATTTTGAGCGGCTGTCAATATTTTTGATAAATTTTGTAGACAGGACATCATAAAAAATAAAATTAAAAATAAATTTAAAATACCATGCCCTTTAGAAAACCTTAGTGAAACGAAGTCTACGCTATGGAATACATTAAATTTTTTTAAGCGACTACTATAGCCACTTAAAATACACTTTTTATATTTAAAACCATTTCTTTTTAGCTTTTCTTGTCGCTTTTATTTTTTTTTAGACCTTGAAAATTAATTTCAAAACAAAAAATGGGGTTTAATTGGTTAGATTTCATTAAAAAAATTCAAAGTGTAATCTTTTCTACCATATGAAATATTTATTTATTTACAATAATAATTATTGTTAAAAAATAATAATTAAAGTAAAAGATTAGATCAGATTAGTAGATGGCAGTAAGAAATTATTATTACATTTATTTATTTATATAATTTTTTAAAGATTTTTAGCCAAACCAACGAGGCCTTCAGGCTGAAATCTATTTTTATAATTAATAATGAAATTGATAAACAAACGGTTTCTATATTTTTTTATTTCTTAAATTTTTTTTTAATTTTTGAAAATGAATTAATTTTTAATTTTTATACGCTGTACCGTACCAAGGGTATATTAAGTTTGTGCAAGCCGAAAATGTATGGAACATATAGAAGGAGACGTCGGAGACACCCCAAAGTTACCTAAAATATGATCAGGGTGAATAGAGAAGTCGATATATCCGTCTCTCCCTTTGAACGCATAGATCTCAGAGATGGTAAGAGCTAGAGTACCAAACTTTCACATTAGATCCCATATTAATCCATAGGAGACAAGTTTATTTTATTTTTTTAAAATCGGGGATAAATTATATAGCTCCCATGGGGGTGTTTGAGACGACCTCGACAAAAAAAAACGTTTTAGATGAATAATTCGTTTGTTTATGAAGATATCGTAACCAAATTGGGTATTCGAAAGTTTTTTTTAGTTTCCAATCACTGTACCAAATTTCATCAAAATCGGTTGACTATATCATATAGCTCCCATAGCACCGATCGACCAAAATAACTTTTTTAAAGAAAAATTCGTTATATTTCGTTTTTTAATAAAGATATCGTAACCAGATTTGGCGTTTGAAAATTTTTTAGACCACTTAAGCCATGTGCCATATTTGAACAAAATCGGTTGACTATATCATATAGCTCCCATAGGTCCGATCTTCCAAAAAATCGATTTTTTAACAAAATTTGTTGTGTTTCGTTTGTTTGTTAAGATATTGGGACCAAATTTGACATTCGTGAGTATTTTATAGCTCCCAATCACTGTACCAATTACTGTTCAATTTGATCGAAATCGGTTGACTATATCATATAGCTACCATAGGACCGATCGGCCAAAATAACTTTTTTAAAGAAAATTTCGATATATTTCGTTTTTTAATAAAGATATCGTAACCAGATTTGGCGTTTGGATATTTTTTAGACCACTTAAGCAATGTGCAAAATTTGAACAAAATCGGTTGACTATATCATATAGCTCCCATAGGTCCGATCTTCCAAAAAATCGATTTTTTAACAAAATTTGTTGTGTTTCGTTTGTTTGTTAAGATATTGGGACCAAATTTGACATTCGTTAGTATTTTATAATTCCTAAGCACTGTACTAAATTTAATCCAAATCGTTTGACTAGATCATATAGCTCCCAAATTTTGGACCAATCGGTCCAAAAACACGCTTTTTATACAAAATTCGATGTGTTTTGTTTGTTTGTAAAGATATTTGAAATAAATTTGGCATTCATATCTTTTTTAAGGTATTTAAGCACTGTGTCAAATTTTATTGAAATCGGTTGACTATATCATATAGCTCCCATAGGAACGATCGGTCAAAAAAACAATTTTTGCTTAAAAAATTCTTCTGTTTTTGGTTTTTTGTGAAGAAATCGGACTTTATTACAAGCTAGTGGTACAGGGTATCCCTAAAGTCGTCCGCGCCCGACTTTACGTCCGCCATTTTTTTATAAGTTCCCTTAATAATTCACAATTATTTTTTTAGCTCGTCTTTTTATGCCCCAAATTGACTCTTTCCAAAAATGTTATTAATGCTCCAATAATTTTTTAACAAATTTTTTATTATGATTTATTTTTTTGTTAATTAATTAATATTATAATCTTCGCTCATTTCATATCTAAGCACTGATTATTCTTTAAGAAGGACATAATTTTAAATTTAAAAGAAATTTTTTTTTTTTGTCTTTTTACATCATAATATATATAATAATTTGGCTGAAATTTATTTAAACCCACTATAAAATTGATCCCTTCCATTTTAAAGAATTTTTAAATATTTTTTTGTCCCTTGCCAATAATTTATCGATTTTTCTTCGACAAGCTTAGTAGCGTAAACGAATAAGGAAATTTGAATAATATTTTTATTAATAGAAAATAAAACTTTACATTAAAAAAAAATTAAAAAATGAAATTTGATAAATTTAGCTCGATATCGGCAATATGTAAACATCAAAAAATAAACTATTAAGAACATTGAATGATAAATAACATAAAATTTAAAAGTATAGCGAATAAAATATTCCTAAATATATATTATATATATATATATGGAGTAAAATATTAAAAATAATATTTAAGAAAAATAAAACATTCTTCAAAATTCGAGAATTCACAAATATGAAGTTAAATTAGGAAATATATTGTATATGTGTATATCGAGTAAATTATTCAAAATTATATTTCAGAAAAATAAAGAATGAGATACACATTCATTAAAATTCGAGAATTCAATAATAGGAAAAATATAAATATAAATTATATTGCATATGTATAAGGTATCAAAAATATAATAAAATGTTTTTAATATATCGTTCAACCATATAACAATTCAACACTTTGTATCGCTTTTCCGATAAACTCTCGAATTCTACAATACCTCCCTCGCCTATGGCTTAGATAAATGCCTAACTTTGTCTGTCTATCAAAAATCCCCAAAAAATAATCCCTATTTATTTTTACGTTACTTAAACCCTGATCTCCCATTTTATCTGTTGCTTTTAGCCACCGTTAAACAACCACAAAAAAAACAATAAAAACCAGATAACTTTCGCCAGTACAAATCGCACTTAATGATGTGCAAAAATGTGTTGCATACTTTTTGGCGCACAGCGCGAACATTTACACTTTTACACTTGGAATGAAGTCCCTCGGGGATACTTCCATGGCTTCCCGTTGCAAGAAGGCAGTCCACAGTTAACCTGTGTCTGCAATGCCGTTGAAATATTATTTATTGCAAAATACTGTTGCATACAATTTGGCGCATTGGCGCGCCGGAGCTTGGTGTCTGGCCTTCCACATAACCATATAATATACAGGGTTTATATTTACATGGGTAAATGGTAGATTTTACATACTATATAGTTTTTCTTCTTTGGTACACAGCGTCACAACTGTGGCTTGATTTTAATTTTTTAGTGCATTCCAAGTTTATTTTTTTTTTACACATTTATTTTATTTGTCATTTTTGGACGCCTTTTATTTATGGGATTCGCTTTGGTTTTTTATTCACTATGCCCATAAAATGAGTGAGAAAAAAATTGATTACATTTTTTGGGTTGCTTACACAAATATGGTTGATAGGACTATGAACAACTAGGACTTTAAATACATTTTGGCTTTAATATTTTAGATATTTTTTCAAGTGTATCCGAAATTTGGGTAACTTGGAGGAAGCTCAATGATTAAACTAGTTATTATGCATTTGTATGTTACGTGTATTTAAAAGATTTTTTTAGTTAATTCCATATTAGAATGTACACAAGCAAAAGATTTTTTTTTAAATTTAACACATTTTTTCTAATAAATTTTTTAGTTCGTTTAAACTTAACCAAATCCACTTTATATTGTTTTATAGGAAATATAAAATAATAAAAATTTCATCACAATGATAAATAATGATTAAATAATTACATTAATTAAACAAAATATATTTTAAAAAAAAAGCAATATTTAATAAAAATATAATATTTATATCTGTTTACATTTAGAATATCGGCTACAAAAATATTATTAGTTTTCAAAAATTGCAAAACAATTATAAATAATGATTAAATAATTAAAAAAAATTTAAAAACTTATTTTCAAAGTTTAAAAAAAAATTTGATACTTAAAAAAAATTAAATATTTAAAAAAAAATATTTATAGCTATTTCTATTTAAAATCTTGGCTATAAAAATGAAATTAGTTTTCAAAATGGTTTTAAAAAATAAAATGTTGAAAAAAATTCCATAAATTTAAATTTAACTAAAAAAAATGGCGGACGTAAAGTCGGGCGCGGACGACTTTAGGATACCCTGTACCACTAGCTTGTAATAAAGTCCGATTTCTTCACAAAAAACCAAAAACAGAAGAATTTTTTAAGCAAAAATTGTTTTTTTGACCGATCGTTCCTATGGGAGCTATATGATATAGTCAACCGATTTCAATAAAAAAGATATGAATGCCAAATTTATTTCAAATATCTTTACAAACAAACAAAACACATCGAATTTTGTATAAAAAGCGTGTTTTTGGACCTATTGGTCCTATGGGAGCTATATGATCTAGTCAAACGATTTGGATTAAATTTGGTACAGTGCTTAGGAACTATAAAATACTACCGAATGTCAAATTTGGTCCCAATATCTTAACAAACAAACGAAACACAACAAATTTTGTTAAAAAATCGATTTTTTGGAAAATCGGACCTATGGGAGCTATATGATATAGTCAACCGATTTTGTTCAAATTTGGCACATTGCTTAAGTGGTCTAAAAAATATCCAAACGCCAAATCTGGTTACGATATCTTTATTAAAAAATGGCGGACGTAAAGTCGGGCGCGGACGACTTTAGGATACCCTGTACCACTAGCTTGTAATAAAGTCCGATTTCTTCACAAAAAACCAAATACAGAAGAATTTTTAAGCAAACATTTTTTTTTGACCGATCGTTCCTATGGGAGCTATATGATATAGTCAGCCGATTTCAATAAAATTTGACACAGTGCTTAAATACCTTAAAACAGATATGAATGCCAAATTTATTTCAAATATCTTTACAAACAAACAAAACACATCGAATTTTGTATAAAAAACGTGTTTTTGGACCGATTGGTCCTATGGGAGCTATATGATCTAGTCAAACGATTTGGATTAAATTTGGTACAGTGCTTAGGAACTATAAAACACTCACGAATGTCAAATTTGGTCCCAATATCTTAACAAACAAACGAAACACAGCAAATTTTGTTAAAAAATCGATTTTTTGGAAGATCGGACCTATGGGAGCTATATGATATAGTCAACCGATTTTGTTCAAATTTGGCACATTGCTTAAATGGTCTAAAAAATTTCCAAACGCCAAATCTGGTTAGGATATCTTTATTAAACAACGAAATATAGCGAATTTTTCTTTAAAAAAGTTATTTTGGCCGATCGGTCCTATGGGAGCTATATGATATAGTCAACCGATTTCGATCAAATTTGGTACAGTGATTGGGAACTATAAAAAACTTTCGAATACCAAATTTCGTTACGATATCTTCATAAACAAATAAATTATTCATCTAAAACGCTTTTTTTTGTCGAGGTCGTCTCAAACACCCCCATGGGAGCTATATAATTTATCCCCGATATCAAAAAAATAAAATAAACTTGCCTCCTATGGAATAATATGGGATCTGATGTGAAAGTTTGGTAACTCTAGCTCTTACCATCTCTGAGATCTAGGCGTTCACACGGACGGACAGACGGACAGACGGACAGACGGACAGACGGACAGACGGACATGGGTATATCGACTTCTCTATTCACCCTGATCATATATTAGGTAACTTTGGGGTGTCTCCGACGACTCCTTCTATATGTTACATACATTTTCGGCTTGCACAAACTTAATATACCCTTGGACCATACGGTACAGGGTATAAAAACGAAATATATCGAAATTTTCTTTAAAAAAGTTATTTTGGCCGATCGGTCCTATGGGAGCTATATGATATAGTCAACCGATTTTGATGAAATTTGGTACAGTGATTGGAAACTAAAAAAAACTTTCGAATACCCAATTTGGTTACGATATCTTCATAAACAAACGAATTATTCATCTAAAACGCTTTTTTTTTGTCGAGGTCGTCTCAAACACCCCCATGGGAGCTATATAATTTATCCCCGATATCAAAAAAATAAAATAAACTTGCCTCCTATGGAATAATATGGGATCTAATGTGAAAGTTTGGTAGCTCTAGCTCTTACCATCTCTGAGATCTAGGCGTTCACACGGACAGACGGACAGACGGACATGGGTATATCGACTTCTCTATTCACCCTGATCATATTTTAGGTAACTTTGGGGTGTCTCCGACGTCTCCTTCTATATGTTACATACATTTTCGGCTTGCACAAACTTAATATACCCTTGGTACCATACGGTACAGGGTATAAATATACTATATATCAATTAACACGCGACTCTAGCTCTATGGGTAATCTTTACAAGGATATGTACATCATAAATTGGCAAGAAACTAGGATTTACAATAAGAATTCATATTCATATTATTATTTTTCAGATATTCAGGTATTAAATTAATTCTGGCTTTATTTTAGATGGAATTCGGCTTTGGAGGCAGAGTTATTTGGCAAAAAAAAATGCAAAATCTTTGACAAACATTCGATAATTTTTGGCTTTCTTCGATCCTATATGGCGATCATAATTTCTTTAGCTCGCACCAATCTATGTCTACCGGTAATTTAAAGTCCATGCGAAAAACTATTATTACTAGTCTGGTCACCCTAAAGTTAACTAACAAATGGATTTTGTGTCCGTATCAATTAATTTATAAATTCATTAAAATAAATAGTTTCCGAAATATGAGATATGAAAAATCTATTCTAGCTGTTTGGTCACCCTATACCAAGGCCTTTTAAAGTTTTTGCTATGGTCACCCTAAAGTTGGGCAATCAAATGGATTTCATCTCCGTATCAATTAATATATAAATTCATAAAAATAATTAGTTATCTGAAATATGAGCTTTAAAAAAACTATTTTAGCTATTTGGTCATCCTCTACCTAGGTATTGTGAAGTACTGATTGCAAATGCGACTAGTTTATATTCAAATTTACATTCATAAACGATTCCAAGCTATTTATAGGCGCCTTTTTTGTATGAACATTTAAACTTTCCGAAGTTTACCACATTTATGTTGTTCTGAAATGATATAAAATTAAGTAAATCCTAAAGCCCATGATGTTGGCCATTCAAATCTCAAATCTGCGCCCTTCAAGTGTTTTCCATATATCACACTTAAGATTATGGCCATACGGTCGCAAACCAGACACAACAGACGACGGCTCAAGGTCTGTAAGTTCTTATAAACACTTGAATATAATTGCGGCAATTACAAAACCACTTGAGCCAACACACACACACACACAGACACATGGAGGTGTTGCATGCAACTTGAACCTGGTCTGAGCTGCCACTTCACTTAATTAAACTTGAAATAAGAATAAAAGTAAAAAGCCACAAAAAATTGTTGATATTGAGCAAAATTTATATGGCGAAGGTTTCTTTGTCTACCAAACTGTAACTGTAAACAGAGTTGCTTTTCTTTTCTTTTCTTTCCGTTCCGTTTTCATTTCGCTTTCCTTTCCGTTCCATTGCAGATGCCATAAAACTTTGTTAACATTTCACAATTTACGCGCAGCTGTGTCCCTGCTCCTTTTGGCCATTAATAGCCTGGAGCTAGCACGCAGTCTGCTGCCCAGACGGAACATCGGCCAATTGAATGGACTCTTTGTGGAACCAAGTGAACTAAATGTTTTAATAGTCATCGGTGCGGGCGCCATTTGGAACTCGTTGGCCGCCATTTTGTTAACAATTATGCTAATGTGCTATCACCGTGTGGTCGAGCGTAAAAAAGCAAGAGGTGAGTGAGATACAGAGAGAGATACAGAGACCGAGAGAGATACAAAAGCGACAGAAGCCATGAGCTTAATAATTGCCTGTTAATGTACAATTTTCCTGATTAATCGAGCGATTATTTAATTTGTTTTTTTTCGGGTTTTCAGTATTTTTGTCACTGAGCGTCACGGTGGAGGTGATTGTATCAGCTTTGCGTATTTATGAGTACGCGGAGGTGGTCTACTATGAAGATTTTTTTGAATTGGAATCATGTCTGGATGGCACATCGGTGTTGTGCTTAATGGCATTGGCCGGACTGGATGGATATACGATTTATAAGGAGGTAAGTGGGCTTAAGTTTTTGTATTATTTATAAGGAGTATGAGAAACATGCTGGGGTTGATTGTGGGTTAGTGAGATCAACAAGGGCGCTTTGTTCTTTTACCATCTGACAGTCAAGGTGAACACCCTAATTTGTTTAGAACTTTAAAATTTACTGAGCTCCCAGCCAGAATCCAACTCATTTACATTTACACTAGGCGACAAATTAAAAACTAGATACAAATAATATTATATATTATAAAAATAATGAATATAGTAGCTTTCACTGGAAGCTTCCTATTGATTATTATTTTCTTCATTACGCTAGTTAATAGCAAAATGTATCAAACAATTTTTTCATGGAACGGATTTGGAGATATTCCAAAAAAACAACTTTTGGAAATTATAAAAAAAAGTTTGTCTACTTAAAAGCAAATAGATCTAGTTATATCTATCCGACTATCAAGAATCATCTTGTATCCAAAAATTTTAGCATGGTTCGGATTTCAAGATATTCCGAAAAAAATACTTTTCGAAATCAAAAAAAAATAAAGGATTTCTACTTAAAAGCAAATATCCCTGGTTATATTTATCCAATCTTGATTCTTGTATCCAAAAATTTTGTTATTTCATGGATTTCGAAATATTATGAAAAAAAAAACTTTTCGAAGTTTAAAAAAAGTATGTCTAAGTAGACCTAAACCTAAAAGCAAATATCTGTGGTTACAGTAATCTGATCTTAATTATTTTTTACCAAACTTTAGTTAATTGAATTACATATTGAACGTACGTAAAATATATTTTTGTCAAGTTTACGGTTTGGTCTTTATTTATTCGTTATATGAATATATTCGTAATTTTCAGCTAATTTTTTAATAAATTTTGTTGTCAAACGTATATTTAAATTTAAAAAAAAAAATGTTCATACATTTTTATCCATGACTTGTAAAATTCAATTGATTACGAAGAAAAAATGTATCAAAATCTGAGAAAAATTATGGAATTTACGGGAATTGTTATAAAAAAGTACAAAAATAAATTTTTCTCAAAACCTAAAGTTTTAGATGGATGACTCGTTTGCTTATAAAGATATCGTAACTAATCTGATATCTGTACAAAATTTGACCAAAATTTGTAAGTGTAGCACTTATAAGACCGAAAATGAGTGCCCATAACTTGAAAATCACAACCTTTTTGTTATTTTCAATAGAAAAATATATCAGCAAATCGCCTGAAAAGTTAACTTGTTATAGCCATAACAGGACTGAATAATATCAAAAATATAAGTTTCACCTCTGGAGAAAAATCTGTCCAATATATATAAAATCTTTTTGCGTTTTCTTTAAGTCAAAATAGATCATAATTAAGCAGTCCTTTAGATTTCTTCGAGATATTTTGCTAAGGAACGGTCTTACTTCTTCCTAACTTAGTCCTCGTGATTTTCTAGGTTTCAATCAATAATAGGTATCCTTAAGATATCTTTGCTTTCGTTAACAAAAGTGTTCTTAATTTGTTTGTTATAATTTTTTAAGAGCATATTTTGAGGAAACCAATCAGCTTTCTGCTTCAAAATTTTTATGGAAACCTCTCAAAAATTTGATTTTCAAAACAAATTTTCAATTCAGTTGAAATGATTTTGCTCTGTATTATAAATCGTGTTGCAAATCGATTCGTGTAAAAAATCGCTTTGATAAATTAATTATTTGGTCCTGAAAAGGATTAGGAATAGATTTTCATATGAAACATAGTGGAAGCAACAAATGCGTAGGGCTTTACCTAGAATCTTTGACTACAATGGTTAGTAAAATTTTATTTTATTTATTAATCATCATCATCATGACAGATTGTGAATAAAATATAATAAAACAAAAATAATTTATATTAGAAAGTTAGTTAATTCTATATTATTATTAACAAACCTTGAAATTTTTCCAAGAAACTCAATTTTATTAAAATGATCCACTTTAAAATTTCTTATCGACTTTTTATCTGAATACATTGACATCTTTCAATTCCGCTTCACAGTTCTTCTCAAATAAAGTCAGTTTAGAAATGAACGTAGAGTCTAATCAAAATTAAAATTAAAAAATATCCTAACCTCACATAGAACTAATTTGCAGCTTATGCTTTTATTTCAATTGGTTGTTGTAAATCGATTTCTCTAAAAAATTCTTTAAATAAAACCTTCCAAAAAGGAATCGAAAATCTATGCCAATTCCAGCGTCGTGCACTAATTAATAAAATTCACTCATTTCTTTGATCCCATCTTCAATTGGCAACCAGTTAATTTGCTCATACTATATGCCTCGTTGAGAAATCATTTCCTTCCTTTATGTTTTTACCAGGGCTACAAAATGAAAGAAAATTTGTTTGATACATTTTAATGGATTAAACTTATTAAAGTTGATAGGACGGTTAAGCAAACCTCTGAAACCTATCTCGAATCTTTCTTTAAAAAATTAGCTCATGAACTGAATATTGGCTTGTTACTTAAAAAATTCTTCGACTGAATAATTGTATTTAAGAAACTTCTCGACAATTCATCAAGATCGCTAATAAAACATGTCATAAATGCAATATATAAAAATAAATAGATTTTTCAAGCCTGAAGGCCTGGCTTTAAGCTATTTGTTCTCTAGAATTAATTCTAAGATACAATATTAAAAATAAAATAAAATAAATAAATAGATTTTTCAGTCATGGCAATAAAACAAAGACAAAAATACATCAGAGTGACTAGAGAAATCGGACAGTCTGTCCATCTGTCATCTTAAGTACATCTCGGAGATGGTAAGAGCTTGAGCTCCTAAGCGTTTGAATTGAATTCCTTTTTTGATATCAGAGCACCTCGAAAATGGAATAAAAAACACATGTCTACAAATACCAAGGCACGTCTGGTGGTCATTTCCAAACTAACTTTGTGAGTATAATCTGAATCTGGCCCATCACGTCAGGACTTTGAGATATTTAAGGTTATGCACCCGAAAAACAGCGTTTTTCCACTTACATCATTTAGTACCACACCCTTTAATTTAAAAGCTCAAGCGATTAATAATGATTTTTTCGGCTATTCAAAGCTAAGATATATATCCCATTCACGTCATTGGCATTTGCATTAAGACTTTGAAACAATAATACAGATATTGTCTAGTTGTTGAAAAGCTAAGAGTCATTTGGGAATTAATTTGCTGCGTAGAATCCGAATCCGGTGTCAGAATTAACGCATCACGGGATTTTGAGATATTGAAATTATATACCCAAAAAAATTCCGACTTCATACGGATTACATAATTCTAAAATATTCGATATTTATGGGAATCGTCTTAATTTTTAATATTGAAACGCAAAAGATTCCTATATACATCTTTCTGCACATTTTACATAAATTCTTATAAAGGCCACAAATAAATAATAAAAATAATAAATAAAAAAATAAATAATAAAAATTATTTACGCAGACACCGAGCATTAAAGCTCACCCATTTCGCAACCCTGGTTTAACGTACTTCATTTCCTGTTGCTTCATTTTGGATTTCTCATTCGTCTTGATTTAGTAATTTCGTTTTTTTTCTTTTTACGGAAATGTACTTAGTACTTGTGTACAAGGTTTCCCCAGCCTTGGAGCTCACATCGCGTTGCCTATATTAACATAAAACCTAAACTGTTAAATATTTAAGTTGGCCAAGCAACCAAAGCGACCAAGAAACCTTCACTCGTTGTGTCTCCTCATGCCTGACATTATTTCCGCTCGAGACCGGAAATCCAAAATTGCCGCAAAGCATTGCGACACACACAAACAAGCACACCAATACAAAACACATACATACACCCATACAGAAAAATCACACACATATACACACAGACTAACAACAACGACAACAATCACACACACACACACACACACACATACACAGCGCAATAAGCGCAGCAAAGTAGCAAAGCAAATAAAAACATTAAACTTACATTAGACGATTTTGTTGCTTACCTTTTTGGAGTATATAAAAATAAAAGGATAAAAAATATAAAAAGGATACATAGTAGCGGAAAACTCGAGCAAACATATAAGACTTGCAGTTTAGATGCACATATTCATATATATATAGTACACTACATAAGGGCCAATTTATGTCAAACTGGAATAAGTGAATATGGGCGTTTAGACAAAAAGTAGGTTGAAAGATAACTAAAAATATGTTACTACTTGCATAGGGTGGGCCATCAGTTGGTTTCGTTGTTAAATACTCAAAATACTGGACTAAAGCGGATGCTCGAGGCCGTATGGTCCTCAAGGAGTTAAAGGAATAAAAGAAGAAGAAATCGGATGCTCTTCGTAAGTCAAGTTCAAAACACTCAATTTTAGTCTGAACAACGCATAATGAAACAGAAGTGCTTAGAAAATTACCGTTTTGTCGCTGGGAATACATTCGAACACATTGCTGGAACTGCATACGGATCTACATGATAATACGACTTAAATATCTCAACAATTGAAACCCACGGACTAATAATGGATTACGGAAGAATCAGATGAGTTTTTGTCAAAAAAAAGTCTTTGAAAATTATGATTTTTGTGGGGTCCATTTAGGCGATATTACTTTTCAAACATAAAGAGTAGTTTCAAACTTGCATTTGGAATATATACTTGCAAAATTTTGTTGGAAAAAATATATATACATATTTCCATGCAACAGATGGCCCACCCTATATTTATTTATTTTAAAGGAGTACAGCAAAGACATTTAGCCTTAATTTTAAGAAATATGTAAATGAAATATTAAAAAAAGGACGACGAAAAAGGATAGATACGAACTAATCCGCGTCACTGCCCGGTGGGTGAACTGTTTAGCGATAAGCACTGACTCGTATAATCATCCATAGATTTAGATTTACATTAACCAAGAGGAAGAATGAAGCTCAAATAAATATAAAATACTACTAACGAGGTGTGTTCAAAAAGTAAGGCGACTTTTCAAATTTCGCGGGCAACGTATTTTCGATTATCGATTTTTTGTTTTGTTGTGTTGGTAGACTCTTCCCGAACATCTGTACCAAATTTCAAGTGGATTGTTCGGTTGTGAGAGGCGTAAAGGTTATAAGTGTTTTGCGTGCTCGGCGATTTTTATTTTCGGTCTTGGCTCATCTGGCCGCTTCCATTGGGACGATTGGATTAGAAAAAAGGCAAAAGAGCATCAATGGCCAAATAGGTGCTCCATAATACAGGATTGGTTATGGATGCTCAAAGAGACAAGTCAAGATGACTTAGGACAGAAGCCCTGAGGGAAGGAATAGACCGGTTAAAAGAAAGGAAATTAAAAAGGCTATTATAATAAGAGTATAAGATACGGAAAGGATCATGCAGAGCAAAATTTGATCTATAGATCAATGATAATAGTTGAAAAGGCAGAGCAGGGGGAGCTGGCGGGCAAAAGTAAATTATGTTGTTAATGGAGCCAATGCATTATCGAATAAGACAGCAAAGATGTGGCGCCAACGAATCCATTCTGGTAACACGGTAGACCAATCGTTGATAAAATCATGGAAATCATTCAGATGAACCGGCATGCGAACACTTATTCTTTTGCCCAGGAATTGAAAATAAGTCCGGAAAGCTTTTGGAAACATTTGTTAAGGCTGAAATCGACCCATTTTTAAAGCAGATGGTGACTGGAAAAAAATCGTGGTTCAATCGCGGGATGTCGGTTTAAACGTTTGCTAAGCACGGACTAACAGCTAAGAAGGTTAGTGTGCTTGAAGGAATTGGAAGGGATTCATCCTCGAAAGTCACTATCTACATTTACCAGTCCAAAGATATCTCGAAGGATTTTACTTTCGAAAAGCCCTAAAATCATCTTATAGGATGATTTTAATGTCCATGCTTCAACACCATAGAGAAGCAGGGGTATGATGAAGGAAAGAGTTATTTTCGTGTGTCGATCGAGGGGTCTACTCTTGAATTGCGTACTCAGCCCAAAGTAACACCGGTTAACAAGATTAGTCCGTCGATATGTTTCCATGCGGACGTAATTTTTTGTGTTGTTGATACTTTTACCCAAGTACCAAAATCCTTAACAACATCCATGAATTGCTCCCAGAGGTCCAAACACTCAATTCGGAACTATATTCTCAACAATTACCCAGATTGAAGCATGTTACTAGCCAATAGAGAGGGTCAAGAGATCGCCAGGCCATATAAATATATCTTTAAAGACACCCAGAAGTTCCGAGAGATTGAATGGAATGCATCAAGCGACTATTACTACCTATTTAACCATTTGCAAAATTTTACTGATGGTAATCGTTTCAGGGAGAGAGACTTGGGAAAATCAGTTGGTCAGTTTTTTTTTGTAGATAGAGACAAGGACTTCTTCAATTGGGGAATTATGAAATTGCCCTCTAAACAGACAAACGTTTTTAAACAAAACGAGGCATATTTGACCTTAATCGGATAAAATTCCGAGAGCTCTTTACTTACGTTAAATGTAGATGGGGACTTCCGCATTCGAATAAACCATGAGCTGTATGTATGTTGCACGAATGCTCCAGCCAAAAAGATATTCAAGTCAAAATCACTGGAAGGTCGACGACGACAGAGACGCCCGCCTCTGCGATGAGAAGATCAGCCAAAGGAGGATCTTCGTAGCCTTGGGAATGCGAATTGGCGTCAGCAAGCCCAAGACAGAAACCGTTGGAATAGGATAATTTCCATGGCCAAGGCCAATAACAGGTTACAGCGGCCAAAATAGTAGTAGGTAGTAATGTTGTAGTTACACAGCCACGCAAAGATAAATTTCATTTTAGGTTCAAAGATAGCACCATATAGGAACTATATATTCTTAAGCTTACCAAAAACTTCCAGAACCTCGAAGTTTCGTCATTCTGGGCTTCTTTTGAGATTACGCTGGAACTGTTACGTGATAAAATTTTTAAAATTTTAAAGCCAGTACGCAGCAGTGCAAAAACCTTTGAAAGTAAAAACTACAACTTATTTTTTGGCAACATTGATCATATTTTACTAGAGATTTTAATGCAGCTCTGCTTAAAATTAACATCATGAATTGGAACATTTCGCATATAAAGTTATAGTGATGTTAAAGTGGGGCTTAGCAACTTCATGCAATATTACAAAATAGATAAAAAAATAAATTAACATGGTGTGAATTGTGTTTTTAACTGCTCATTACGTATATCTATCTAGTCCGACATATGTGAGTCGGAGCTATCATCTTCAGACATGGAAGATTCCTCCACATCCCAACGTATAGCATCATCTGGGTTCCCGAAATCGAAGGTGTTTACATCATTGTGAGTGATCAATCCGTTTTCAGAGTCACGTTCTACCCAATCTTGAAATGTGAAAGCTTTGTAACGATAGTCTAATGGCCGTGGAAAATTGGCTGCTACAACACGGAATACCTCATAATGTTTTTTCAAGTTGTCTTCGACATCATCGGGATCGACGTTCTTGTAGTTTAGATTAAATAAGAATGAATAGAGTTGCCACATATTTTTGACGCCGCAATCTGGCATCACATCGTCTAAACCGCGTTGCTCCGGTAGCATGTTGAATAGCAAAATTTAATTTTTTCTCAAATAAATTTATTTTCTATTGATTGTTATGATTTTTGGATACGAATGAAAATTTTGTATTTTCTATGTAGTGACTTGGAATTTAAAACTGTTGCAATGATAACTTGATTTCCGTAGGTTTTTTGCTTTTGACGTGAAAGTGTTGAAAAATTATTATAATAATGAAACCATTTTCCAAAACTGAAGAAATGACTGATCGAAAAACGATTTGCTTCGAATGAAGAAGTTATCGTCAGTAATTGTTTGAGAAAATTAAAAAATTTAAAGAAACGTTGTGCTTCGGAAAATATCGAAAATAAAAAGGGAAGCTATCGAAAGAAAATTCGTTTTCGGGAGCATGCAAAAACGAATCCGAATGAGATTGAATTCGTTGAATCGATTTGTATTTTTCGTTTACCGGAGCAAAATTTTTCTTTTTTATATGTACAGATTTTTAGTAGTTAAAAAAAAAAACCATCTTTTAATTTGGGTTTCACATATTTTGACCCATTTATGCTTAAAGTAGTACTTGTCATTGTTGCAGCGAAAGTGTTTTGTATGAGGCAGCAAGTCAAGCCTGCCACACTTTGCAGCAGTCATTGTTATGCTGCAAATGCACTATTGCTGTTGCATACTTTAAGGCGTAAGCTCATGTGGATCCGGAACAGCAAGGACGTGTATTCCAACAACAAAAATAGGGCATCAGAAAAAAAAATATATGGACAAATCAAATATTAATAAGCAAAAGTGCAGGAGAAAGTAGAAAATATGTCTTGCATGCTAAGCGGTCTTCTGTCAGGGCTAATGTGATTGCATGAAAAATTGCATATTTGCATAAAAGGGATTATTCAAAAGTAATATTGAACTTGTTTTTAAAGTATTATAATTGAAGCCAGTTTGGGCACATGTGGGCTTGTGAGATCTCGCTGAAAATAAAAAAAGTTTTTGAAAGCATCACTACATAAAGATGTAAAAGGTTTGTTAGCCATTTTAAAGTTTTTTTTTATTTCAATACGAACAAGGGATCATTCATAAATGACGTGATGCCGTTTGCGTTAAATACACCGCCCTTCTCTCCCTTGTGACTCAGTAACGAAATATTTTTGAAGGATTTCCATATGATTTTTGTATCTCGCTTTGCCAGATTATCTTCCCCCTTGGAGTATAGTTTATTAATGACCACCAAGTGGAAACAGCTTTGGGACATTTTGAAGAACTACATATGTACGTTTAATTTCCATACCGATTAGTCAAAGCAAGTGTGAGAACACTTTTGTACAATCGATCAATGGAAATTGTTATCGAAAATCATATCAGTTTTCATAAATTCGTAATTTTATACATGTAAAGCTCTATTACAGTTTTCATTCGAATCCTAACAAGTACGGCATTTTAAGATATAGTGAAAAACATTTTTTGATGATTTCGACTAATCGAAATAAAATCATATACACTTTTATATAATCGATTAATGCAATCGGAATAAATTAGTTAGTCCCATTTGGTAAGGCATCATAAATTGTCCCAGCGAATTTCAAAAATAATTGAATACGAAGGTAAAAAAATTCTTTGCTATATTTTATACCCTGTACCGTATGGTCCAAGGGTATATTAAGTTTGTGCAAGCCGAAAATGTATGTAACATATAGAAGGAGACGTCGGAGACACCCCAAAGTTACCTAAAATATGATCAGGGTGAATAGAGAAGTCGATATACCCATGTCCATCTGTCCGTCTGTCCGTCTGTCCGTCCGTCTGTCCGTCCGTCCGTCCGTGTGAACGCCTAGATCTCAGAGATGGTAAGAGCTAGAGTTACCAAACTTTCACATTAGATCCCATATTATTCCATAGGAGGCAAGTTTATTTTATTTTTTTGATATCGGGGATAAATTATATAGCTCCCATGGGGGTGTTTGAGACGACCTCGAAAAAAAAAAGGGTTTTAGATGAATAATTCGTTTGTTTATGAAGATATCGTAACGAAATTTGGCAATCGAAAGTTTTTTATAGTTCCCAATCACTGTACCAAATTTGATCAAAATCGGTTGACTATATCATATAGCTCCCATAGGACCGATCGGCCAAAATAACTTTTTTAAAGAAAAATTGGCTATATTTCGTTTTTTAATAAAGATATCCTAACCAGATTTGGCGTTTGGAAATTTTTTAGACCACTTAAGCAATGTGCCAAATTTGAACAAAATCGGTGGACTATATCATATAGCTCCCATAGGTCCGATCTTCCAAAACATCGATTTTTTAACAAAATTTGTTGTGTTTCGTTTGTTTGTTAAGATATTGGGACCAAATTTGACATTCGTGAGTATTTTATAGTTCCTAAGCACTGTACCAAATTTAATCCAAATCGTTTGACTAGATCATATAGCTCCCATAGGACCAATCGGTCCAAAAACACGTTTTTTATACAAAATTCGATGTGTTTTGTTTGTTTGTAAAGATATTTGAAATAACTTTGGCGTTCATATCTTTTTTAAGGTATTTAAGCACCGTGTCAAATTTTATTGAAATCGGTTGACTATATCATATAACTCCCATAGGAACGATCGGTCAAAAAAAAATTTTTGCTTAAAAATTCTTCTGTTTTTGGTTTTTTGTGAAGAAATCGGACTTTATTACAAGCTAGTGGTACAGGGTATCCTAAAGTCGTCCGCGCCCGACTTTACGTCCGCCATTTTTTTCATCAAATTTTGTATAATTGTTGCAACAAATTGAACGATTTAGTCGAACTAGTTATTTTTACCATATTTGCTTCATTCGCTTTCAAAGTACTGGGAATATCTTTAAAAAATCTAAGTGAAAGAGTTAAAGTAGAGATATACCATCGATGGTGTCACCACTCGATAGTTTACACTTCGATTGTTGAAAGAAACCATACTATCGAACAAAGTTAAATATAGTACACAAAAAAAGGCACATTCTTTTAATAATCTTTAATACATACAATAAGAGTATTTCAAAATGTTTGATATTGTAAAAAGATATCCTTTTAAAATTACATCTTCCCCATTTCCAATTCCCAATTTTATACGCTCAAAGGCTGGACGCCTGTGACAATCATCGGCATTAATTTTTTATGGTCCCTATCGTCATACTATGGTCACTCTAAAAGCTTGCGATGTTCAAAAAGGTTTGACGTGCTACCACTGTGCCAATTTTTTGTTCCTATATTTGTCCAAAAAGCTTATTGTATCGAAAAGTATACTATCGATATATTGAACAAAATAAACTATCGATAGTGCAAAATTTTTTATATCGTAGCATGCCGGATATATCTGTCAAATTGGTAAACATTTTACACTTACAAAACTGACCAGTCAGTCCAAATTTCTTGTCATAATTATGCCTCGTTCATCGAAACGTTTAGCAGCTTTAGTTAATTTTGGCTCCTTGTCGACTGAGAAGAGTCCCAAAGCCACTCCTGGTCCTGGTAGCGTATAAATATCTTGAAGGTGCCAACCCAATTGAGTATCTGAACGTCAAGAGATTTTTGTAAAATGCTTTGGATCGTAGCGTGCCGGATATCTCTTTCAAATTGGTAAACATTTTACACATACATTTTCAACTGACCAGTCAGTCCAAATTTCTTGATTAGTGGTGTAATCATGCCGCTGTTTTTAATTTTTGGTTCCTTGTCGCCTGAGAAGAGTCCCAAAACCAGTACTTTCGTATTGTTGCTGGTAGCGTGCAAATATCTTGAAGGAACCAACCCAGTTAAGTTCCTGAACATCAAGAAGAGATTATTGCAAAATGTTTTGGATCGTAGCGTGCCGGACATATCTTTTAAATTGGTAAACATTTTACACTTTCCCAACTGACCAGTCAGCCAAAATTTCTTGATTAGTGACGTAATTTTGCAGCTTACACGTTCACCAAAATGTTCAGTTGCTTCCGTTAGTTTTGGCTCCTTGTCGCCTGAGTAGAGTCCCAAAACAACTCCTTTCCTATTGGATTTACATTCATGCTGCTGGTGGCGTACAAATATCTTGAAGGTGCCAACCCAATGAAGTTTCTGAACATTAAGAAGAGATTTTTGCAGTGCATCAAGCTGGGATTTTGTCATATTGACGATGCGTTAATACCAAATTGGGGATGGTACTATAAAAAGAATTTATTTGTGCGATAAACATAAACAAAATGGACTCAAAAAACTAAGAATTATTTGTTTAAATAAAATGTTGTGCAATCTGTTGAGCTGAAATATTGAAAAATTTTATTATTTTTTATTTTATTTTTGGGAATTTTATTAAAAAAAAACATGGCGGAAATGTCTTTTACTATTTATATTTTCCCCTTATATTTCACCGATTTTTGGGTTTTCGCTTTCCAAATTTTGTTTCACCATTTCGGAAGTGGACATCTCTTTTAGCCGCCTTAACTCTGCCACTCAAAATGTATCTCTTATAAACGAATGAGCAGAATCCTCTTAGAGTAGAACCCAGCTCGGCTTTTGGTTGGAGTAAGAGCTTTAAAATTTATGATACTAAGGGGCCCCAGGTAAATGGTCCAGACTGCCTAGATTTAGAAGAAAACCCCAAGTTGACAACCCATTTAAAACCATCATGATTATTCTTATACGTTTTAATAAAAAATACCCACTATACAATTTTGATCAATCTTTCCAAGGTATGTAAAAAAAATGCACCATGAACCAAAGTTATTTTTTCTGCTCTTTACACGCCAGTTGTTGAAGGAATTGAATGACGGTGCGAGTGGGTCGTCCGCTCATACGATTTGATAGCAAATACGGTGGCACTCCTTCCTTTGCCACCAAACCCGTGCCACGTGTGTCCAAATGTACCCAATCCACGCAGGGCACAAGGTGATGGAGTAATGCTGCGGCTAGGCAAGAGTCCGCAGGTCCTTTGCCGCGATTACACAGATCGTAGGTTAAATTTGGCATAACTAAGCTCTCAAAGTATTTCCATAATGGCATGCGCCAAAGGCGATCTCCAGTTAAGGAGCCGGCTAGCTTGAACTGTTTCCACAGGTAGCTATTATTCGTCCAGAGTCCTGTGGCCGAGCCCCCTAAGCCTGCACGCACGCCTTGTCCCAATGAAGCCACTTGCACAATGACCTTTGGCTTGTATGTAGTCTGACTATATATTAGTGGATCGGCTAACATTATTGGTGCAGCTAAATCCGTTCTCCGCATGCTCAGAGTCAAACCGTTAAGAAGCTTAACCAAATCACCTGGTTTGGTGGACATGCCCGAGGGCAGATTCTCACAGAGCGGTATGACCGCATTTATATTGATAGGCAGCGACAGCGCTGCAGCAGCGCGGATGGTAGCAACGACAACTGCAGCACCCGATTTTGCTCCATGACCCTCCTTTAAGTCGACCTTATTTTGCTCAAGACAGAGTCCACCACTGTTAAAAGTGCAACCATTGCCCAGTAGCAGCACAGGCGACTCATCTGGCGCTGTGCCGCAATAGCTAATCTCTAGCACAAGTGGCGGCTCACAGGCACCTTTGGCAACCGCTAGGAAAGAGTTGAGCCCCACACTTTCAATCCAGTCCAGGGCGCGCACTTCCACAGTAATGCCGCAAGGACACAATGCATCAATGGTGGCCTGTGCAAATATGGAAGGCGTCATTTGGTTGGCGGGTGTATCAGTCAGGCGTCGTGCCAGATTTTGTGATTCGGCCTTGAACAGACCACGCGTCCAAGCATCCATCTCCTTGGAACCATACAAATCCAGTTGTGGCAGCGCAGTTCGATTTGCCTTGTTTTTATTGACATTGTAGCGCCAAACTGCAAGTGCAGAACCCTCTGCCGCCTGCTCTGGATACTCCATGCCATCCACATGCACTTCTTTGCAACCCTGCAGCTGCAGGGAACGTGCACCTACTGCTGCTGCGATGCGTACATTTTCTAGTCCCTCGTCAAGAGCCTCCTCGGTATTAAAGCCAATGTCCTCTTTGCCAAGCCCCACAATGCTTACAAAGCTGTACTCTGCATCCAAGTTGCTAAACCTTTTTCCCTTACCCAACTGACCAGTGAGTCCAGATTCCTTGATAAGTGTTGTAATCTTGCCGCTTACGCGTTCATCGAAACGTTCAGCTGCTTTCGTTAATGTTGGCTCCTTGTCGCCGGAGAAAAGACCCAAAACAAGTCCTTTCGAACGGGACTTGCATTCCTGATGCTGGTAGCGTACTAATATCTTGACGGTACCAGCCCAATTAAGTTTCTGAATATCGAGAAGAGATTTCTGCTGTGCACCAAGCTGTGATTTTGCCATACTGATGATGCTTTAATACCAAATTAGAGATGATACTTTGAAAAAAATTTATTTGTGCGTTTAAAATAAAATAAAATGGATGAAAAAAAAATAAAAATTATTTGTTTATACAAAATTGTATGCTCCGTTGAGCTCTAAAATCAAAACTAAACTAAATTTATGTAATATATTGTCAAGGTAGGCAAATGGAACAAGCAAGAAAATTTGTATCAAAATGTTTTGGATCGAAGCAACCCGGATATCTCTTTCAAATTGGTAAACATTTTACACTTATAAAACAGACCAGTCAGACCAAATTTCTTGTCGTAATCATACCTCGTGCCGGACATCTCTTTCAAATTGGTAAAAATTACTTTTTACATTTTACTTTTACTTAACCAGTCAGTCTAAATTTCTTGATTAGTGTCGTAATTTTGCAGCTTACACGTTCATCAAAACGTTCAGCTGCTTTTGTTAGTTTTGGCTCCTTGTCGCCGGAGTAGAGTCCCAAAACTAGTGCTTTCGTATTGGATTTACATTCCTGCTGCTGGTTGCGTGAAGGTCATGAAGGTGCCAACACAATTAAGTTTCTGCACATCGAGAAGAGATTTTTGCAGTGCACCAAGCTGTAATTTTGCCATATTGACTATGCGTTAATACCAAATTGGGGATGGTACTTTCGAAAGATGATGCGTTTCAAATAAAATGGACAAAAAAAATTAAAAATTATTTGTTAAAGTAAAATTGTGTGCAATCTGTTGAGCTGAAATCTATACTAGGAAGCTAAATGGAACTGGCTAGAAAATTTGTTACCTCTCGGACATCTTCTTCAACTGAATTTTGAACAAATGGCTGTTATCTGACGAATAAAAAAAATTGGGAAAACTAAGCTTGTTATATTTTTTTGGTGACAAAACTTGTCCATTAAGTCCCGTGTGATTTTTATTAACAGACAAATGTTTACTTTTCCTTTTAAGGGGATGTTCTGTCTTTGGCTGAAAAGAATGCAAAGTTTAGGAATTATTTGAGGCTTGATGAAAAGATACTTCCCGTACTTTACTTAGCTCCCCTGCCTCCCCCTCCATAGCATTTCCCTGATAACAACCGGATTACGATTACCGGATTACGGCCTGCCTTAAAACATCGCTCCAGGCGCCTCTGCAATGCGCGCGCCTTCTCCAGTTGGTCACACCGAGCGAAGACAGGGAACCTTCCACTTGGTCCTTCCAACGCAAACACGGTCGTCCTCTCCGCCAACGGCCGCTGACTACCGCCTCGAACACACGTCTAGCTGGAGCATCCTCGTCCATCCTAACGACATGCCCGAGCCAGCGAAGCCGCTGGATGTTGATACGCTGAGTAACGTCCATGTCGTTGAAGAGCTCATACAGCTCATGGTTGGTGCGGATGCGGTAGTCATCGCCAACTCGAATAGGACCAAAGATCTTGCGCAGTACTTTCCTCTCGAAAACTCCCAAGGGAGCTGCATCAGTTAGCGACACGGTCCAGGCTTCCGCGCCGTAAAGAAGCACTGGAAGGATGAGTGATAGTTTTGTCGCGCGAGAGAGGTCTCTACTACTCAATTGCCTATTGAGACCGAAATAGCACCTGTTGGCAAGAGTGATTCTGCGCTTGATCTCCAGGCAGACATCGTTGTCGGTGGTAACGGCGGTGCCAAGGTAGATGAATTCCTTGACAACATCGAAAGTATAGCAGTCGGCCGTAATCTGGGTCCCAAACCGCCGCACGTCCCTACTTGTCGACAGCATATACTTCGTTAGCCGATATTTCCCTTAGCTTTATTTGGCATTACAATTAAGCAGTCGGTATCTGGGTGATCACTGCTTATACCAAGCAGCCTGATTAAAAAAAACCAATCCCCTTTCTTGAAAAGAATATGAAATATTTTTTTAGAATACCCATGTATAGGTTTATAACTATAACTATAACTGTAGTCCTCTTCTTCTTGTGGAGTATAAGTTTATAGCCATTAGCTATGAAGATGATTTTTTATTTGATTTTTTAAATTAATGTTGACCCTGTCTTGCTTTTTTGATATCTCCAGCTAATAAGGCTGGATTAGCGATAAAAAATTAGATGATTTTTTATGTTTCTCTGCTTTAATCATTTGATGAAATTGCGATACTGCAGACGTCTCCCCAACCTGCTTTGATGTCTTCACAATCTTTCATTGTAGCTATTGATATGTTTTTAAGTCTTGAAGTCTGCAAAGTAAAATCCATGTGCAAGGTCGAATTCATTACGTAGGATATAGGATATATAATTTGTAATGAGAAGAATAACTCTCTTCTGTAGCTTCTGCATACGTATGCGGTTCAATCAAGTCTTCAAACCGCAGATCTGAATGGCGTAGGCTATTGCGACCACCATTTTGTAAGTAGTTCTCTTGCTTCTCAGAGGGAGAGGGCTGCAATAGTCAGTACATCTTAGCGAGCTTTAGTCGGTAGCATTAGAACGTTCGCTCAATATGTGGTCTAAGCATAAGTTGTCTACCTAAGATGGGCCTTTACATAATTAGTCTTCTTTTGACGCGACACGCAGCGAGATTAAATGTGCCATGCATAACCTGTGACGAGGTAGAATCAGTAGAACACTTCTTCGGTGCCTACGAAGGTCTAACTAGACGCAGGAAAAAATATCTGACAAACTATTTCCTTCATAATCTAGCAGAGCTCGAAACTATATGCCCGAGGAAGATTGTGGGTTACATCATAGCAACAGGGGCTCTTTCTAAGCTTTTGTCACCAAGGAAAAGGGTATTAAGTTATAAAGTTCCGCAAGGTAACCCTTGTGATCCAAACCGAACGTAACCTAACCTGTGGCGACAAGATGTTGCTGTCTATTTATGAGGCAGTTTCTTTATTCGCAATGTATGCAACATCTTGCAAGATGACCAAGAATGCAAGAGGCTTTAACCTGGCCCATTAACTGATTCCAGAGAAAGCCACATCAGCCAATACCACCAGCCAAACAGGCTCCTTCGGAAAAATCTGTAAAGAAACCGGCAACTTATATAAATCAATAGGGTTTCCGATTACATAAATACGAAAAGAAAATTTAAAACTAGCATACAAATACCAACAGCTGATTCAAAACCCACATCTCTTTAAAAGTAATCCGAACACATCCTTTTACTAAAGCTAACTCCCAAAAGTATGCCACGTTTTTTGTTTGTTTATTTCAATAAATACGCCAAAGCAATTGTAAAAAATTTGTTGGCTACAACAAAATGCAACTTACAGCTGACGGGGTAAAGAATTAAGTCAAGAGAATTAAACAAACGGACGGACAATATATAAAGCTCTGATATGATGTGAAAGACAAAAAACCGGAAGTAGCAGCCCTGACAACTTGCTAGATATTTTTCCGCTGCTCAGCTGGTTACGAGGGGGTTAAAACAAGTAAGCTAATTTGCACGCCATTGCTATCATCATGCAGTGTATAATTTTAATAAAGGAAGTTTGTTTGTTGCAATGTTGTTGGAGTAGAGTAATGTGCAGGTGCAGCAGGAGAGAGGAGCAGGGAACTTGAGAGTAGTTGGCTGTAAAGGGGATAAAAGCAAAGTGTGGACAAATAATGCCATGCCACGCTGAGCACAAACCCAAAATGCTTAATGCGAGCAATGTAAATGTCGACGTTGCACAATGGGCGAAAAAGGAGCTTTAATTGGTAAAATATGTTTTTATAAAATTTAGACTGTTTGAAGCGGAGGGTTTGGTTTGAACGAGTTAATAAGAAAAATTAATTAAATCAAATTGGAATATTGAATTAAGGCCCGATGAGAGAGGGCCGAACAAGTAGGCAGGAGGATGTGATTTTGAAGTGGTGTGGTACAATTATTTTCCTACTAACAGAATACAATGATTCAAACTAAAGGTGTAATAAAGAACCAGGGACATTTTCATCCCAATGCCCGGATTTTCTTTCTACAACCCTGGAAAAATCCTCCCGGATTTTCTATCTATGGTCCTTTTATTATTATTTAAAAATTTTGACAGATTTTTTATCATATTTTGTATAGTTTCCAAAATTAAATGAGACGTGAAGGAAAAATGTTTATTTTTCGACTTTATGAGCATGATTTGAGGAATTATCGCTAAAATTGGAAGATGTTTATTCTTGGTCATAATATGACAATTTTTTTTTTTTTACCAATTTCGACAAAATTTTTTTTAAAAGCTTATCGAAAAAATGCGAGAAGACCACAAAACGAATTTTCCTTTTTACTTCATTTAGTTCATTGCCAAACGTTTAAAATTATGATTGTTGCTGGCCCACTGTGCGTATACTTTTTGCCTTTAGTAAATATATACATATATATGTGTTTATGTACTTTGTGTTGCTGTTTTTGTTGTTGGCATTGTTGTTATTGTTATTGTTGCTGTGCGTCGGCGGCAATAGGGAAAGTGCAGTTTGCAGTTTTCATTTGAATTTGCATTTTGGATTTTGGTAGCGCAGTTCGTTGCATACTTTAGGGCGTAAAATTAGCTGAGTAAATAAAAGCTGAAGAGCAGAAGAAAGTAAAGCTGAAGCTGCAGCCGGAGCTGGAGCCGGAATGACAATGCAAAGGGTTTATTTAATTTAACAAGGGATTATCTCTGCTGCTGCTCTATGTGGAAGCGTTTGCTTTGTTTTTTTTTTTTGTGTGTTTTGTGGGCTCTTGGTTTGGTTGCTTCTGGGATTTTAATATGTTTACATTTTAATTGAGGTTAAGCGCAGATTTGAAGCTCAAAGCTTTTCGCTAGGCAAATATTTTATTTATGTCAGTTTTAGTCAGATGTTCAGAGCCATATACAACTCAGAACTCAGAACTAGATGATGCTTATATAAAGAGTTTGCATACGGTGGCTCAAGGCGTCGGAGCTGTTATGTGCTTGACCGCATGCCGGCGGCAAAGCAAGTGCCAGACGAGTGCCACAAAAACGACTATTTTAGAGCCGCTTAAGTGCAACAAATGTTGCAACAAAAACAACAGCGGCAACAACAATAGTCAAAAGAACAACAACAACTGTAAATGGTAGCTGGCAGTTGCTACAAAATACTGAAATAGTGAAAGAAAAAAAAATTGTGAAAAAATGTAATGCTTTAGACATAGACGTTGGCCGAATGTGGAATACCCTTTGGCATCTGAGTCTCAAGATACTTTTTTCTAAAAGGTTCATTCTAACAGATTGTACAATTTGTTTGCTTAATTAAATATTGAAACATTTTGATTTATCGTAGAAAAACATTTAATTTTGTGCGACAACCCCATACACGATGCAATCGATTGTATGATCGGGTTTATATATTGAGTATTCTAACTAACGAGATATCGACTAAATTCAATTATGACAAATAATCGAATTGAAAGAAATATTATTAACTATTCTATGCCTTATGTTCAGAAAGCCTTAATTTTTCATAAAATAAACTCAAATACATTTTGTTTGTACGTATAGTACATAAATAATTTTAAATTTGAAATAATTTTTTTTGGAATTAATGGAATATACATTTTTTACTGATCTGCAGATAAGGTTCGAATCTTAAATTACTTGGGAACATTTTTTATTTTTGTATCTTACCTTTTGAAATATTTTTTTTTATATAATTTATTCTTTATATAAAAATAATTTTTCTTATAAGTAACAATAAATTTTAATTTTCTTCGAATTTTAAGCAATGCAAGGAATTGAAAATTCTTCCCAAACTACCTTTTACCAAAATTTGATGAAAATATGATTTAAATCTGAACAAGCTTCGTTTCGTCACGTAAATTTTGCTTAATATGTGATTCTTTTGGGAGGATCTAACAAATGGTTCAAAAATCTTAAGATACAATTTTATGCCAATCTGTTTACGTCTTTGTTTGTACTAGATATTAAAAACAATTACTTATTATAATAAAAATGGCGGACGTAAAGTCGGGCGCGGACAACTTTAGGATACCCTGTACCACTAGCTTGTAATAAAGTCCGATTTCTTCACAAAAAACCAAAAACAGAAGAATTTTTAAGCAAACATTTTTTTTTTGACCGATCGTTCCTATGGGAGCTATATGATATAGTCAACCGATTTCAAAAAATTTGACGCAGTGCTAAAATACCTTAAAAAAGATATGAATGCCAAATTTATTTCAAATATCTTTACAAACAAACAAAACACATAGAATTTTGTATAAAAAACGTGTTTTTGGATTGATTGGTCCTATGGGAGCTATATGATCTAGTCAAACGATTTGGATTAAATTTAGTACAGTGCTTAGGAACTATAAAATACTCACGAATGTCAAATTTGGTCCCAATATCTTAACAAACAAAAGAAACACAAAAAATTTTGTTAAGAAATCGATTTTTTGGAAGATCGGACCTATGGGAGCTATATGATATAGTCAACCGATTTTGTTTAAATTTGGCACATTGCTTAAGTGGTCTAAAAAATTTCCAAAAACCAAATCTGGTTACGATATCTTTATTAAGAAACGAAATATAGCGAATTTTTCTTTAAAAAAGTTATTTTGGCCGATCGGTCCTATGGGAGCTATATGATATAGTCAACCGATTTCGATCAAATTTGGTACAGTGATTGGTAACTATAAAGAATACCAAAATTTGGTTACGATATCTTCATAAATAAACTAATTATTCATCTAAAACGCTTTTTTTTTTGTCGAGGTCGTCTCAAACACCCCCATGGGAGCTATATAATTTATCCCCGATATCACAAAAATAAAATAAACTTGCCTCCTATGGAATAATATGGGATCTAATGTGAAAGTTTGGTAACTCTAGCTCTTACCATCTCTGAGATCTAGGCGTTCACACGGACGGACAGACGGACAGATGGACAGACGGACAGACGGACGGACGGACAGACGGACAGACGGACATGGGTATATCGACTTCTCTATTCACCCTGATCATATTTTAGGTAACTTTGGGGTGTCTCCGACGTCTCCTTCTATATGTTACATACATTTTCGGCTTGCACAAACTTAATATACCCTTGGTACCATACGGTACAGGGTATAAAAACAATTAATAGGGTGCCAAAGAAAAAAATTTAGTTGGTTGGTTGGTTGGTTTGGGGGCCGTTTGAGTGACAACATATTCAAACTCAATTAGCGTTAATCGCCATTTTGTTACACCACTTATGGGAACCACTGCTGTTCGGTTTACTCAAACCATCTCGATCCGATAATAAACCTGCTGATGTCGTCTAAGTTCTTTTCTGCCAAGTCACGTAGGCTTCCTAACGCGAAGCTTCCTAGTGCTCTGTGGCGTAAGGACCCCAATCGTGGGCACTCACATAAATAATGGTAAACTGTCTCTTCTGTGTTCTCCTGGTCACAGCTTCGGCATCTGACGTTGTAGGGCCAGCCCATTTTCTTCGCATGGTCTTCTAACGGCCAATGTCCGGTTATTGTCGATGCTATTCTGAAGATCATTGTTCTTGGCTTGCTTAGCAGTTCGGCCGTTCTACGCTTGTCGTATCGCGGCCAAATTTCCTTTGCAATCTTGCAAGTGCCAATATTTTTCCATCTGGTTTCAGCCTTGTTCTGAGCTCGCAGAAGAAGTTCTCTCTTGATAGCGCTGAGTGGGTATTTGACAGCTACCTCTGCTGCTTCGCCATCTAATGCTCCTTTTCTTGCTAGTTCATCAGCCTTTTCATTCCCGTATACGTTCCTATGTCCGGGAACCCATACGAGAGCGATGTTCATTCTGCTTGCAAGGGCATTTAGATCTTCTTTGCATTGTTTGATGATTTCTGAGTTTACGGTTGGCGATTTGATCGCCAGCAAAGCTGCTTGACTGTCGGAGAATATACACACCTCTGCCAGCTGACTTGGATGATTATTTAGCACCTTACATGCTTCTCTGATGCCAAAGACTTCCGCCTGGAAGATGCTGTTTCTGTTGCCTAGGCGATAAGAGAGAAATACTTCGAGTTTGTCCGAGTACACCCCTGCTCCTACACCGCGATCCATCTTGGATCCGTTAGTATAGATTGCAGCTGCGTCTGCTCTTATTACCCTGTTCATATCCCACTCCTTTCGCGTCGGGAATCTGACGTCGAACCTCTTCTTGAAGTCTGGTGTTATGTAATCTGTTGATTTGTTAGTCTCTTGGCCCTTCAGAATGCTGTCATGTCCGAAGGTACTACTCCTCCAGAGTCCAGTTTCTTTGATTCTGGTGACCGTGTTTGCTGCAGTTAGCTTTAATTGAATGTCAATCGGAATCATATTCAGGATCACATTTAATGCCTCTGCTGGGCACGATCTAATTACGCCCGTGACACTTGCACAGGTATTTAGTACTTATTAAAATTTTTTATATAATATAGTTAAAGAAATTAAATTAAATAATTTAAGAAATAATTAATGGGTATTCAAAATATATCTTACTATTTCACTCTTCATACTAAGTAAACAATCAGAAAACAATATGAAAAAATATTACAACTAAATAACGCCATTTTTTAAATTACAAAACAATTTTTTTTTTTAAATCTATGCCTTATTTTTAATATTCATAAACTTATAAAATATTAAAGGAAACTTAAATATTTTTGGCAAATAATAGACATTTTGTTTTTTAATTTAATTTTTTGATCATATTTCATTTATTTTGTAATATCTTTTTTATATAATAAAATATACCTTTTATTTATTATTCTATGCCTTATTTTAAATAATCATGTATTTTTCATAAGATATTAAAAGAAACTTAAATATTTTTCGGTTTATTTTAATTTTTTTGCAATTAAGTTTCATTAACTTACTTATTTTTTTTTATTCCATTTTGCGAAATTGGCATTTTTTTTTTAATTTAATTTTTCGATTCTCAGTCGACACAAGAATTTTTAAAATATTTTGCCTTATAAAAAAAAATCATTGGTTTTTCATAAAAAATTAAACTTAAATATTTTTGGGTTAATGGAACTTAGTTATTTTGTAATTCAATTTTGTGAAATCTAAAATATTTTTAAATTGAACTTTTCTATATATATTTTTTGTGATCATATGCAGATTACGTTAGATTTTCAGTCGAGACAATTATTTTTAAAATATTTTCTGTTACTTTCTTTCCATTTTGAAATTAATTTATTATTTTCGGATATATTTTAATTTTTTATTATTTACACTGTAATAATTTTTATATATATTAAAATATATATTATTATAATAATATATTCGGCGAAAATAAGTGAAGCGGGCCACTTTTTTGGCGACCTTCTCCGATTTTCATGATTTTTACACAGTTGGTAGAGCTGCTAGCCATTAGAAACCACGCCCAATTTTATTGCAAAATTCCGATTATTTATCGAGTTTTTGAAAAAAAAGTGTGAAGGTCATTTTATGCGTGGATATTCGTTGAAAAAGACGCAAAAATAAAAATGCGGTAACTCGTAGAACTGCAGAAGTTATGCTTATTTTTGTGATGGCACCTCGCATTTTCGCCATAGTAAACCGTCATTATGAGTATCTGATGCGAGTGGCACCTCACAAAAATAAGCATAACTTCTGCAGTTCTACGAGTTACCGAATTTTTATTTTTGCGTCTTTTTCAACGAATATCCACGCATAAAATGACCTTCACACTTTTTTTTCAAAAGTGGTAGATCACTTTTCAATTTTTAAATTTAAAATTAAAAATTTTTTTTTTTTTTTTTTTTTTTTTTTGTATTATTTTTATTTGCGATCTGTCATATTGACATTTAACAAATTTGTTTATATTATAAATATAACGGGGTTGGTTATGCTCCAGTGAGCAACACCAATATACTTAAATTGTATATAATTCATTATGTTATTTAATACATATTACTTATTACGTATTATTTACTAAACTCTGTATATTATAAAAATCTATCTGGAAGATCCGGAACATGATATCTCTTCAGACGTCTAACATCCATACTATTGTCTAGTAGGTTAATAGCCAACGAATTTTCATGGTTTGATAGTCTCTCTAAGTATCTTAGCGATGATTTGCTTATTTCATCTTTGACGTAAGGAACATTCATGTCTTTGTGAATTTCTTGGTTGCTTACATACCAAGGAGCGCCTGCGATGTTTCTAAGAGTTATCGATTGATACCTTTGCAGGATTTCGATGTTTGAGGTGCTCGCCGTCCCCCAGAGCTGCATGGCATACGTCCAGACTGGCTTGAGAACTGCTTTGTAAAGCCGAATTTTATTCTCCAAACTAAGCTGCGATCGCGGACCTAGAAGCCAATACATTCTTTTGGTTTTAATTTTAAGCTGCATATGCTTTGATTTTATATGCTTATTCCACGTGAGTCGCCGATCCAAATGCACTCCAAGGTATTTGACAGATTCTTCATCCGGTATGGACATACCATTTAACGTTACAAGAGGGCATTTTCCTCGTTTCAATGTGAACGTAGTTTGGACTGATTTTTGCGTGTTTACTAAAATTCTCCATTTTTTCAGCCATATTTCAATAAGACCGAGTTGCTCTTGTAAATTTTGGGATGCCATTGCCGGAATTGCGCTGTTAGAAATAATTGCTGTGTCATCCGCATAGGTTGCAACTTCAACATTGTCATTTGTAGGAAGGTCCGCAGTAAAAATTGTGTATAGCACTGGCCCAAGTACACTACCTTGAGGAACTCCGGCGTTTATTGAGTACAGTTCCGAGTGCTCATCAGCATATTGGACATAAAATTTTCTACAGCTGAGGTACGACTTAAAGAATAAGAAATACGGTGCAGGAAGCCATTTTTTGATTTTATAAAGTACTCCTGCGTGCCAGACTTTGTCAAATGCTTGCTGGATATCCAAAAATATCGCAGCGCTGTACTGTTTGTTTTCAAATGCATCCACTATCTTTTTAACAATACGATGGCATTGTTCAATTGTGCCATGGCCTCTTCTGAACCCAAACTGATGTTCGGGTATGATGTTGGTGTCCTCTAAAACCACTGACATTCTTCTCAAAAATATTTTTTCAAATACCTTAGCGAATGTCACCAGCAAACTAATGGGACGATATGATGACGCGTGTTGTTCAGGCTTGTTTGGTTTTGGCAGCATAATTAGTTCAGCGCATTTCCATTGAGTTGGGAAGTATTCAAGTCTGAGCATGGCATTATAGATGTACGACAAAAGTCTAATGCATTTTGGTGGCAAGTTTTTAATTGTTGTACCATCAATTTTGTCATATCCGGGTGCTTTCTTGGCATTTATTCTCCAAATTTCAGCTTGCACTTCTGCGATTGTTGTCTGACGGATAGGCATACTCATCTGGCAAGCCGAGTTAAGAAAATTGTCAACCTCTGTCACTGTTTCCTGGTCAAATTCCGAGTTAGGTTGGAACACTGTGTGGAGATGTTGTGCAAATCTTTCCGCAATTTCCTTATCACTTTTACACAGTCTACCATTATTGTCAACTATTGCCGTTTTCCTTCTGCTTGGCCGCTTCAAGTAACTGGTTGCTCTCCAAAGACTATAACTTAGATCTGGTGTGCATGGGTCAAGGCTTTTAAGATATTCTGACGTTGCAGCATTTTTTAGTTCCCATAATTTTTGCTTAAGATCTTTAGTAGCTTTATTCAGCAACTGTTTATCAATTGGGCTTCGGCTTAGTTGCCACTTCTTTCGGAGTTTCCTTTTGTTTTTAATTAATTGCCTCAGCTCCAAGGACAGATATGGTTTGTTGGAATGATTCGCGCTTGATTGTGGGGTGCAAAAAACTCCAGCCTCATGAATTGCCTTAGTGAGCGTTTCAATTGCAGAATCAATTTCATCTCCTGTTTTAAGTGGTACGTCAAGGCGTACTTTGCTTTCAAGAAAGTTTTTAAAATCTCCGATGTTAGATCGCCTTGTGATGATTTTGTATGGCCGATTTTTTAATGTCACAGTTGCGCCATAGGTCACTATACTTGGAGAGTGGTCTGAGCTTAGTTCAAAGTTTTCTTCAATGTGGAGTTGATGTTGTGGTACGCCATTGTATACTACAAAGTCTAATAGATCTGGAATTTTTCTAGGATCTGTTGGCCAATATGTAGGTTTTCCGGTGCTTAATGTTGAATAGTTCTTAGCGTTAATGCATTTATAAAGCTCCGTACCTTTAGGATTCGCCAATCTAGATCCCCACCACGGATGTTTAGCGTTGTAGTCACCGCCTGCTAAAAAGTGACTGCCGAGATTTTGAAAGAACAGCTTAAAGTCGTCTTCTTTTAAAGTAGATCTTGGAGGGACATATATTGCGGCTATTGATGTTTCAATATGCATGCATTTAATTTGTATTATAGCAGCTTGAATTGTATTTTGTTGAATACTGTTTAGTTGAGTATATTTTAATGTGTTTTTAATAATTATGGCGGCACCACCTCTAGCTGTGTTAGCTGGGTGATTTGCTACAATAGTTTCATAACCATTTATCTTAAAGAATGATTTATTATTAAAGTGCGTCTCAGATATTAACATTATATCTATAGCATTCGATTTAAGAAAGAGTTTTATTTCATTTAAATGATTGGCAAGCCCATTGGCATTCCATATGGCTATACGTACATCTAATTGCATAATTTGTTGACAAGCATCATTATCATATTTAATAGATTATCTGTATTCTCAGACTGTTTTATTAGGATTTTTTCAATTCTTTCCAAGGCACTACTATCCTTGTTACTTGTTGAATTTCCTAAAACTTGAGCATATGTAGGCTGAGTGTTGTAATTATTTTCGTGATACGCTTGGTTACGGATATTTTGAGGTTCTGGATTGTTGTGAATAAACTCACTTCTTTGAAATTGTTTTCTATTTGCGTTTATAGTTGTGGGCGCTTTGTTTGCAATTAGTTGCTGATAGACTCTGCATCCTTTATAGCTAGCTGCGTGAGTCTCGAGACAGTTTGCACATTTAGGTGGCAAATCTTTGGCTTTGGGACAGTACATGGTTGCATGGTTCATTGAGCACTTTACGCATTTGTATTTTTTGTTGCAAAATGATTTAGTGTGTCCAAATTCTTGGCAGCGATAGCATTGCACAATATCATTTACCTTTCTGGGCGCTTCAATATTAACAATAGCATTACCAATATGGTTCAAGCTATAAATTTTCGTGTTTTTGTTGTCTGGCTCCAGGTCAATAAAAAACATATGCAGTGGCTCTTTAGTAATTCGACTTTTTATGTTGCTGATACTTCTAACTACGTGCCCTAGGGACTCTATCTCCGTTTTTATAAATTCACATGAAGTGGAGGAATGAAGATTTTTGACTACGACTCTAAATGCTCTGTCTTGTTTCAACTGATAGGTGTGGAACTTGACTTTGTCGGCTTTTAAATTTTTTATTAGTTCCCTGTATTTATCAACTTTCTTTACCATTACTCGAACATGTCCATCCCTTTGGGTCTTGTAGTTGTACTCTTTGGAGTCAATTTTAGTTCTTAAGTAGGTTAACAATCCATTGATATCGTTCACATCAGACAAAAAAATTGGTGGCAGCTTTGGTGTTTCGTCAAGATCCGCAGGTGCACCTAGGTCAGCGTTGTTTATAACTTTGGCACTTTTGTCAAGGACTTGAATATCCGTTTCATCATCGTCGTCACTTAGTAAGGCAAATTGATTTAAGCCTTTGGAAGTACTAGGTCTACAATCAGTGGCCGAGATTTTTTTGGGTATATTTGGTGAAGAATGGCGAGGCCGCTTGCAACTTCGTTGTTGAGTTTTAGTTGTTACTTTTTGCCACTCTAAAGTAACATTGTCTTCGTCGTCACTCATGTTGTTGCTGCTTTGCTGCAGCTTAACCGCTGCAATTCTATTTTTAAAATAAGCAACTGCACTTTTGGGCTAAGTTTTTGCGGTTTTTATTTGTTCTTATAAGTTCAGTGTATGCACACCACACAAAACAGTGTGTACACACAATAAAATTACAAAATTTGTGCCAGCGGAGTCTCAAGACACAAATTTTCACTTGCACTAAATAGATGTTAGTTTTTATGTTTATTAGTTTTAAAATTGAATGCTGCTTGTAACGCAAATGCACGTGTATCAAAAGTTTTGCCACGACAGTGGACTTGTCCATAAAACAATTTTATCTTATTTTCACTTTGCACACACAATTTATTGACAGAACACGTGTTAGCGCTGAAAAAAAAAAATTAAAAATGATAAAAAATTAAAAAAAAAATTTAAAAAAATTCCAATATATTTTTTTTAACTTAATATTTTATCTGTCGTGTTAAAAAAAATTCACGTCAATATTTTTATTCGTTTAGAAGATATGGCTTATCAAAAAATAGTCCAAAAATGATAAAACCGATATTCAGTTATCGATAACTCGATAAATAATCGGAATTTTGCAATAAAATTGGGCGTGGTTTCTAATGGCTAGCAGCTCTACCAACTGTGTAAAAATCATGAAAATCGGAGAAGGTCGCCAAAAAAGTGGCCCTCTTCACTTATTTTCGCCGATTATTAACTATTCCTTGCCTTTTTTCAAAAAGCCTTAATTTTTCATAAAATAAACTTAAATACATTTTGTTTGTACGTATAGTACATAAATAATTTTAAATTTTAAATATTTTTTTTTTTTTTGGAATTAATGGAATATACATTTTTTTCTGATCTGCAGATAAGCTTCGAATCTTAAATTTTTTGGAAACATTTTTTATTTTTGTATCTTACTTTTTAAAATATTTTTTTTTTATCATTTATTCTTTATATAAAAATAATTTTTCTTATAAGTAACAATAAATTTTAATTTTCTTCGAATTTTATGCAATGCAAGGAATTGAAAATGCTTCCAAAACTACCTTTTACCAAAATTTGATGAAAATATGATTTAAATCTGAACAAGCTTCGTTTCATCACGTAAATTTTGTTGTTTTTATTTAATTTGTAAGATTGTTACTCAACGATTATATGATTTAATTATTGATATATTTTTTGCTTGACATTTTAATCTGTCTTTAGACAATCAGTAAATAATAATAAGTAATATAAAAGTAAAATAGCAAGTTTTCTCTGAAACCTACTATAGATTGATAAGCATCAGATAAGTGATATATCGATAACCAAAATATCGACCTCGAATATTGTGTTGACCCCACACTGTGCCCTATTCGATATATCGAATCGATATCATACATTTGTATTTATTTTATTTCACATATGGAAAGAAATCAGTAAATTTTGCGCTAAACCTATAATAGATTTCAGATAGAGCTCATTTTAACAATTTGTGAGATGAGTGGAACGTTAGCTAAATAAAAAAGAAGGACAACCGGTAGAGATTTTGAGTTTTTTTTCTTAATTCGCTTAAGATGTGATTCTTTTGGGAGGATCTAACAAATGGTTCAAAAATCTTAAGATACAATTTTATGCCAATCTGTTTACGTCTTTTTTTGTACTAGATATTAAAAACAATTACTTATTATAATAATAATTTGTTAGCTTTTTACAAACAAAACTACCCAATCCTTACAAAGATTACAGGGTATCCAAAAAGGCGCGAGCCAAGCCAAGTGCCATTGTTCAGGCGTCGAGCACAATGCAACATACTCATACACAACATGTTGCTGAATAGCAGCAAACACAAAAACAACAATAAAACAAAAAAATAAAATGCAAGTGGCAAGGACACAAACTTGCAACCAAGCCTTGCCACACAAAAAATAAACAACAATAACAGAGAAAAAAAAAAAACAGGAAAATTGCTAGTCAAATCCTTTGGCAAAACTTAAGACCAGTTGCTTAGGCGTTTGAGTTATAGTTGAAGTCAACGTAGTTACTTCCTTTTGTTTAGGGTATTATATTTTTAAACCCTTTTTTTTGTCGTTTTGCAAGGACTTGAAACAAAAACAGCTTGTCAGGCATGTGGGGCATGTGGCAAGATAAGAAGCAGCTCAAGAGTTACTTGCTGCAAACAACTTAATCAAGAGCTACCTGCAACTTGTTCCTTTTTTTTATTTTTTTTCCCACTTAGCGTTATCGTCCTGATTATTTGGAGGATTACGATAAAATTGGTTACAAACACACGATGGCCACATTCTATTCGAAGTCCTGTTTCTGGTGGCTGACGCCTTTACTCAAATTTGGCTACAGTGTGCCCTTGGAATTGGAGGATCTGGGCCAAATGCGTTTGGAGGATAGCGCTCGAGCGCACTATGATCACTTTTTGTTAAATTACAAAACGGAAAAGGTGGTAAGTTGTGTTTTTTTTAAGTTAAAACTTATAAAAGAACGAAAATGGTTCCCAATGACTAGGTGACTATGATTTTTAAAAACTTTGGGATTACGGATTTTAAATATTTTTATAACTTCCTACGCTTCAATTTTGAGAAAAAAAATTCTTTAAATTTCTCTTTTTTGTATATTTTATTTAATCATTCTACTTTTTTTAACATATAATTATAAAGACTTTGTAGAAAAGGGGAATTGTGTCCTAATGAATAGGTTTTTGTGAATTTTATTAAATTTTAGAATTATGGTTTTTTTAATATTTTCATAGTTTCTTCCATTTGTCAACTTTGATTTGTAATTTTGCCTTTTTTATATTTGAAAAATTTTCAAAAATGTAAATGCATTTTTTTATTTATATATTACATCTAGATTTTGCTTTAATTTTTTGGATTTGAAAAAATTTACAACAATGGAAGCAAATACATTTAATTTTTATATCTATATCGGCGAAAATAAGTGAAGCGGGCCACTTTTTGGCGACCTTCTCCGATTTTGATGATTTTTACACAGTTGGTAGAGCTGCTAGCCATTAGAAACCACGCCCAATTTTATTGCAAAATTTATTTTGCTTTTTTTACAGCTTTAATTGTTATATAATTATATATGTGCCTATTAGTTATGAATTATTAAACATTGTGCGTGATATGGCTAATCAATAATGCTGGCTTTGAGCATTTTTTAGTGCTAGTGTTAGATTTAAACTTTGTTCATGGAACTTGTGGCATTACGTGAGTCACAATTTAAGTGCAGCCGGTGCCGATATTAAGTTAGTTCGAAGCGGTTATCTGTATGGGATTTACAATATGACTCAACGGATGCCAAGAGCGAGATGTATAGGAACTGCCATCCAAAGCGATCTTATTTTTAGAAAAGAACTTTACTGGAGCGTGAACATTTATCACCATTATAAATGAAAGGAAAGCTATTTTTTTATTTTAATTTTACAGAAATCGTAATACTATCTTTTTAAATGGAAATTAATAGAATATATGCGGGGGCCGTCGGTGGCGTAAGTGGTAGCGTACTCGCCTCTAAAACCGAAGGTCGGTGGTTTGATTCCCCGCAGTAGCACTGGTGCATTTGCCTAGCACTGGCATCGCTAGCTCAAAGACGCTTTTTGCCATTGAAAATCTCCATTAATTAAAGACACCGCCGTTCGGATTAGGCTATAAACTGTAGGTCCCTGTTTCTGTTCGAACAGTTATTAATAGAGATCCCCTATGCCTCTCTAAGCGGCCTAACAGGGAATACTTTTTTTTTATATGCTAACTACCATATCGGCTTAACTTATTTTGATTGGCATTTCAAAATAAACTATAAGATTGTATAATAATTAATTATGATTAACACTAGCTTAAAAACTTTCAAAAATTTTTGTATCCCCAAGATGTTTTATTCGTTTTCGCAGTGAAGTTGTGATTTGGTCGCTATTTATCTACTCATACGAAATTTTTCGTAATCTTAAACCAATTTTTGAGTCACTTTCTATTCTATGCACTGCTTTATCGGCTAAATGACCATATGTCTCTCAGCTTGTCACCATGAACCATCTTGAAAAGATCTACGGAAGCTGAATTGAAATCTCTGAGACTAAGATTGAACGAATTGAGAAACTTTGCAAAAAAAAATCGTTATTGATCTCTTAATAGTACCATATGATGTAACTTCAGAGACATACCAAAAAATCAATTTTCTGCAGCCAGTACATAACCTCAAAAGTAGGAAAAAAACGCAGTTTTTTGGGTACATAAACTCAAATATCTCAAATGGTGACTTGATGGGCTAAATGATCCTTAGCTTTCCAACAACTGATATGACCCCGGTATTTGCAGACTTAGTAAAGAGTTTTCGATATTTTGAATATTAATAACCTCGTCTAAGATTAGTATATGGAAACATCTTTAAAGGATAATTCCTTTTAGATGCACTAACTTGATATACCAGTTATCGAATAAAATTTATATAGCGATTTTTTTTGCAAATGTTTTAACAAATCATTGAGCTATCGATAGTCCTGCATTTGCAACTTCAGCAAAGCTGCTTGCTATGAGCAAGTGGGCTTTTCATTTAATCTTTTTATACTTCCTTTTATTCTTTAATAATCCTTTTATTCCTTTGTGGATTAAATTAATATTAAATTTCCACGGGACTTGTTCTTTATTTACTTAAAATACATTTACTTAAAGTTAATTAAATTTTTTCATATAAAAAATGTATTTAAATTGTAATGATAAGTTCTATCCATTTTTGTAAATTGTCAGCTAGATTTAAACATCTTCCAAGTTATTCACGAAATAAATAGTGAATAAATGGGTTCTCTACGAAAATTTTGACTGGCGCACTCTAGCGGACAGTAATGGAACTTGTCGTGGCTCCTTTTTTATTCTTGCTGTTGAAAACAATTTCGGAACTTGGCATAGTGTGGTCTTTAGGAACTTAGCGTTATCTAATTGAAGACCCTGATTATTTAGCAATTGAAAAGTGGAAATGAAAACTAAAAAAAAAATGTATTTTTGTCTTACATTTCAATAAAATAGGATAGAAAACAAAATCAAAGGTCTTACCTTACAAGAGAGAAAAACAGATTGTCTGGCTTAAAAGGTCCTTCCCAAAATAAGCAGCACTTTTTTCGAAAAGAGCTGGTCAACTGGAACGTATTCAAAACACATAGTTTGCATGAATACTGGAATAAGTTGATAAGAGAAGGTACAATACTTTTCCAGTGGTAAAAATGGCACATAGATGGCGCCACCCAAAATATTACTATGGGACCGGCTTTTGAATAACCCAACCTATACGATATAAATAACGAACGCGGGGCAGTGTTGGAAATAAAAAAAAATGGGTGATAAAGTTCCTTAATTTCAATAAAATTTCAAAAACAGAAAAGTGCAAAAAAAAAACCGTTTCAAATATTTTTTTTAGTGTGACCGTGCGTGCGTCTTGTCTTATAATAGATTTGAAAACTCATGCAGATTAAAATAAAATTTTCCATTTGCTATAAAGTATTGATGATACGTTTTTATGCAAAATCTTAAGAAATACTTGCCTAGACTTAAAACTTAATCACATTTCTTGTTATAAATAGTCTTCACTTTATAAAGACACTGCCCCAAATTACTCGCCAATTTTTCTTGCTTCATAAAACTCAAAAACTTTTTAAAGCAATCAAGTCATTTATTTTTTCTTCATAAAATTATTACACAATATGCACTAAATTGAAATTCCAAGTTTATTGAGTCCAAATAAAGCTAATCACCATTCGACAGCAAATTATTTATATATCCTACAGGCCATCAATCAAACATACCCCAAATAATTACATATATTAAATCAATCAAACGCATATGTTGCAACTATGATTCCAATTTGTTTAGTTCAAATTTGAGTCTATTTCTTATTTAATTGCTTAACAATTGCATCAAATGCATTTAATATTGAAATGTTTTACAACACTTGCCATAAATACCAGACGGCAATATGCAAAATAAAATTTCTCACTTCCGAAGGCAAGAATTTATGTACATTTTTATGTAAAAATATTATTATATCATGCTGATGCTGATGATATGCACATTAAGCAAATATTTTATGCATTAAGTGCACTTTAATTAAAAAAAAAAGGCGTAACAAAAATAATTAAAGGCTTCCGGCGCAGGCAACGATTAAGTCTTCTTCGGACACGGTATATGAAACTCCCATTAAGAAAATATTGTATTTTATTTCATTTCATTTACAAATAGCAACAAACAAGCGAATTGCTTAATTATTTATTTAAATGGGGTTGGGTAATAAATTTTCAATACAAAAAATAAATAAATTGTAAATGGCGCTTACAAAATGGCCGCCGCATTTCTTGTTTGATAACAAAGTGAAAGTCTGGACATATCCTTTCATTATGTGTGTGTGTGTTTTTTTTTGTCGCGTCTGTGTGTGTTTTTAATTTATACGCGCCATTTTGCAATGTTGTTTTTTTATTTTTATGCACTTTTAATGACAAAATGGCGGCTGGCGGGCAACAAATTGTCTTTCATTTGGGCGCCAAAGCAACCGAATTGAAACGCATTAAGCGTGTCGCAATAATGTGCTTATTAATTTGTACGTGCATCTATAAATTGTTAATTAAAAATGGCCTAAAGCCAACTGACAGTCAATGCACAGTGAACGAAATTAACAAAATTTATAAAATAAATTTTTAGATTAATTTTGCCACTGAGCGTGAACACAATCTTCAAAAACCACCAGCACATTAGTGGAGCCTCATCAGCAGCATTGCCTTAAAAACATCCCGATAAGTGGGATTTTTTAGGTATATGTCGGAGCTTTGAGGTGCTATAATAAATCTTCGATTGGGTCTTAGCATTCTCAAAAACGTTAAGGAGAGGCGGCTTGAAATCCTTACCATAAGATCTTTTTTATTGTACAGGGTGCGCCAGAGAAACTTACTTATTGGAAAAAATTCCCGCGCGGTGTGTTGGGTGGGTAGAGGGGCGAGAGAGGGCACATCTGGAGGGGAAGTTCCCAAGGTTGTTTCTCCCTCTACCCTGCCTTCAGTCAGTTGCCATCATGCTCTGGTCTAGAGAGCAGCAGGCCTTCGCAGTCGAGAGCTTCTTTTCTAACGGTCGCTCACTTGTTGCTACGCAACGTGCCTTCCGCGCTCGCTTTGAAATTCCTCCTCACAGACTCGTTCCTGGCCGTAATTCGATTCTGTCGTGGGTTAACTCATTTCGGGAGTGTGGAAGTGTCGCTAAACCCAGAAATGGATAAATTATAAACGCTAGTCTTTAGAATAAAATATATTTAGTTCATCTAAGACAAGAAATTGGCTTAAAATCAATAGAATTAAGCTTAGAAATACACTTAAACAGAATTTACTAAATATTCAATCAAAGCAGTCTCTAAAATACTATACCCCCAAAATAAATGTCAATTTTTTTAAATTCACTCTGACGCTTCATTGGAACACATTGAAAAAATTCCCAAAAAAAAATTTAGTAAAACAAAAAATTTATAAAAGAATTTAATACATTGTTCCAAGATGAATCGCACGCTCGAGGAGGTTGTACGTGCAAACTATGAAAATACGGTGCGCATTACGGCGAACACTCAGGGCTATGTGGTTTCCGATAATGCCACCAATACCGTGGCCGATTCTTCATTCGATAATACTAGCGCCCAGGCCATAGTTAAGAATTTGCATGGAGTATTGGTAAGCTCGGCTCAGAGTTGCATTCGAGATCTGGATCCGACTGATAAGCTTTGCTATATGCGTGTAGTAACGAAAAAATTTGAGTATCTTATTGCTCCAGAGGAGGAATTCACTATAACCGTGGTGCAGTAAAGTCTTTGAGAAGTTTCTATGTTTTTCTGTTCGATTTTGGTTTCGTTTTTTTTTAAATACATTCAGACGGGCGAGCAACTATTTTAGAACATTGTACAGACAAGGATCCGGCTAAATAGTCGTATCAACTTTTCAGTCATATGGCTTCAAGGATGGAATTGTAGTTGCAAAGGCCCAAAAAAATATTAACCTATAAAATAAATGTTTTGATGAGCTAACTTATTTTTTTTTTTTGTAGACGGTTGGATAAGTGGTCGGGTGGATGTGGCCAAGGCTGTCCATATATAGTGCTGCCTTTAGGACTAATTGTTGATTTCGCATCATTAAAGTGAATGCAAAAAAAAACACATCTTAGTTAAATTTGAAGAATTTAGAAGAAAAATTATGTACAGGGTGCGCCATAGAAACTAACTTATTTGAAAAAATTCCCGCGCGGTGTGTTGGGCGGGTAGAGGGGCGAGAGAGGGCACATCTGGAGGGGGAAGTTCCCAAGATTGTTTCTCCCTCCACCCTCCCTTCAGTCAGTTGCCATCATGCTCTGGTCTAGAGAGCAGCGGGCCTTCGCAGTCGAGAGCTTCTTTTCTAACGGTCGCTCACTGGTTGCTAAGTAACGTGGCTTCCGCGCTCGCTTTGAAATTCCTCCTCACAGACTCGTTCCTGGCTGTAATTCGATTCAGTCGTGGGTTAACTCATTTCGGGAGTGTGGAAGTGTCGCTAAACCCAGAAATGGACTTCAACCGACCATCAGAACTCCAGAAAATATCGAAAGAGTGAGGCAGTCAGTTGTGCGTTCACCCCGGCGTTCGGCTCGCAAAAACGCAGCTGCTATGGGAATTTCTGAAACCACTGTTCGACGAATTCTCCATGAAGACCTTCACTTTCATCCCTATAAATTGGCTGTTATGCAAGAATTAACTGAACGCGATTTTGTTGCCCGTCAAAATGCCTGTGAAATGCTGGTTGACAACCTGCCTGAAGACGCGGTCGTTTTTTTCAGTGACGAGGCTCACTTCCACATTTCCGGCTGCGTCAACAAACAAAACATGCGTTATTGGTGTGGTGTAAGTCCACGTGAGCTTCACCAGAAGCCACTTAACTGTGAGCGAGTTACTGTCTGGTGTGCGATGTCGGTAATGGAAATAATTGGTCCTTATTTTTTTTAAGAAAACGAACGCGCAGTTACCGTGATTGGAGCTCGTTACAGGAACATGATCGAGGAATTTTTTCTTCCAAGACTCGAAGAGTCTCAGCAAGATGGAGCCACAGCACACGCAGCACGAGACTCAATGAATTTGTTGCGACAACATTTCCCCGACCGCCTCATCTCTCTCAGAGGCGATCTCCAATGGCCGGCACGCTCTCCAGATTTGACGTCATGCGATTTCTTTTTATGGGGTTATTTGAAATCTCTGGTTTATGTCGATCGACCACGGACCGTAGCACACCTCAAGAACACCATTCGCGACGCCATTGCCAACATACCGATTGATATGCTGCAAAGAGTGGATATGAATTTCAAAAATCGACTTCATCAGTGTATGCGCAATGGGGTCGCCATTTATCCGATGTCATTTTCAAGACTAAGTTTCTCTGGCGCACCCTGTAGCTGTGTAATCAAAGTATCTTCATTAAATATGCTTAACTGCAACTCTCCTAGCTTGCTCTGAATCGAACCTTTTCGTCCCAGTTTTGGCTCGAATTTCCAATTTTTAACAACTTTTTACAAACTAAATATAATATTTATTGCCAGCTAAATCTGCTCTGTATAGAACGTATGGAACATTACATATGGCATGGTAAAAATCTCACAGCTGATCGATAACTTCAAAAAAAAATCGATCGATAACTTTAGAAAAAATATTGTTTAACAATTGCAAAAACAAAATTTGTTAGGTTTTTAAAACTTCGAGATTTCTTTCGCCAAATAGTCCAAATGGACCACTGTGCAACGTGGCGTATACACATCGAGTTTGGTTATGATTTTTCTGCTCATGGTTTGGTACAATACTTAAATTCCAGCATGGATTCAGTGTTGTATTTAATTTCCTTTTAATAAACTTCGTATGTATTAATAATTGTTCAGATATTACTCTTATTGAATTGGAACATAATGAAAAACTGAATGATTTGGACAGAATGAGGTTATGCCTACCACATTATGTATAATTTAAATATGCGACATTTTTTACTTTAGCCGAACCTAGTATCAAACTTTTTGACAATACCATTTTTATAAAAATTCAATTGGGACATTTCGACTAAATAATAATTTATGGTCTATCTTAATTTATCAACTGATTTTAACAAGCTTTCGATTATCTTCGGTATTTATGGTACGATCATAATAATGTTTTAAATCAATCTAAAAATTTGTTTATATTCTCTATTTTTTCATAGAAAGTTGTAGCTTTAAAAATTTTAAAATTATTAGTTTTAAAATTATTATTTTATAAAAATAATGTTTTGCATCAATAGAAAAATTAGTTTGAAATACTCCATTTTTTTTTTTAGAAAGATGCTTTAAAAATTATTAATTTTAAAATTGTTGTTAAAAAAAAAATAATGTTTTGCATCAATCGATAAATTTGTTGACATTCTCTATTTTTTTATAGAAAGATGTAGCTTTGAAAACTTTCAAATTATTAATTTTTAAATTATTTAAGAAAAAAAAGGGCGTGGTATAAGAAATATAATATATGAACTGTTTGGTCATATAAGAAATCCAAAAGTGCACTTTGGTTATAATAACTCTTCAAGATCTTCGCGTTTTTATAGACAACGTTTAATTTTTATTAAATTTTATTATATTTGCTAAAAAAAGTAAAAAAACATTTTTAATTAAAAAAAAATTAAAAGTATTAAAAAAATTAATTTAAAAGGCTCTGTTTACTAAATATTAAAAAAAATTTAAAAATATTAAAAAAAATAATTTAAAAGGCCCTTTTTACTAAAAATTAAAAAAAATATGTATGTTTTATTTCGTCCCAAAACTGATATTCATAAAATAATTATTTAAAGCTCTCCCACCGAAAGATTTTGTTTATTATTGTAACATTTGCCCCAAATAAAAAAAAAATAAAGCAAATTTTTACTAAGCCACTTTTTAATTGGCGTTGCAAATATTTTTTAAATTACTAAAAAAAAAAAAATAAGTACCTAAATAAATAGGAATTATTTTTTCCATATTTTTTTTGCATTTATTATTTTGTTTATTAATAAGAAACGAATCGAGCTAATTAAACAATTTTTTTGCTTCAAATTGTATTTTTTTAAATGATTTGATTTTTGAATTTGTTTTGTCTTTTATTTTTCTAATTAATAAAATCTGAATAATTGAACTACACAAAATTTTTCTTATCTTTTTAGTGCATTTTTTCAAGTCTTAGATTTAAGAATTATTTTTGATTTGTTTTTTTTTTTGGTATATTTATAATTTTTACTTATAAAAATTGTATCAACAAAAAGATTTGTTTCTTTGAGCCTTTTTTTTTAAATCTTACTTTTGAGATATATTTTTGTAAATTTTTTTTTTTGCATTTTTTCTTTCATCAAACTATAAAAAGATTTTGTTTCTCCTAATTAAATTTTTTTTATTGTACGTTTTTAGAATTATTAAAAAAAAAATAGTTTTCGGTTTTTTATTTTCTTACTAATAAAAATGCTATCAACAAACTATTAAAAAGATTTGATTCTTCTAAGCTTTTTTTAAAGATCTTACCTTTTTTTGCATTTTTTATTTTCTTTCATAAAATTTTAAAAAGATTTGTCTTTTTTTTTGTTTTTACGTTTAAGAATTTTATTTGTAATATTTTTTTTTGTTTTTTACTAATAAAATATGTATTTTTTTTTTGGAATTTTATATTTTCTTACTTATAAAAATCATAGAATATTATCATTCATATCATTAGAATATGTTTTGCTATTTATTTTTATATTTATATTAAAGAAAAACCGAATAAATCAACTAAACCAAACCATTTTCCTCAGTTTTTTAAAGTCTTAGTTTTAATAATTATTATTGAAATAATTTTTTTTGGTTTTTGTATTTTCTTATAAAAATTGTATCAATAAACTGTAAAAAAGATTTCTTTCTTCTACGCATTTTTTTTTAAAGATCTAACTTTTCAGAAATATATATCTTCTCGCATTTTATATTCTTTTTAAAAAAGATTTGTTTTCTTGTTTTTTTTAAGTCTTACTTTTTGTCATTTTTTATCTTCTTTGCATTTTTTGATTATTAAATATTTTTTGAAACATTTTTTTTTTTCATTTTATATTTTTTACTTATAAAAACGAATAATCAAAGTAATTTAAACACTTTTTCTTCTAATTTTATAAATTTTAAACAGTTATAGTTTTTATTGTAGAATTTTTTTCGAACATTATTTTTTTTTCTAATTAGAATTTATAAATTAATAAAAAATATTTGTCTTCTTAAAAACCATTTTTTAAAGTCTTAGTTTGAAGAATTATTCTTGAGATTTTTTTGCATTTACGAATAAAAATCGAATCTTTAAATAAAATGATTGATTTTCTCTAAGTAAATCATACTATTGGGAAATGTTTTTCTAAAATTTTCATCGATTTTTAATTGCTTTTTAAACTATACAAAAAGATTTTCCTTCTAAGTGCATTTTTTAATTCTGAAATTTTTTTGAAAGTTAAGGTTTTTTTTGGCGATTTATATTTTCGTACCATAAAAGTCTTATAATTAAATAATTTAAAAGAGTTATCTTCTTCTAAGTTCTTCTTTTTTTAATTAAAATGTCTTACTTTTGTGATATATTTTTTAAGTTTATTTTGAATTTTTCAATAGAATTTCCTTTTTCTAATTACAAAATTCTTAGATATAGATGTGAATTCTGACATTTTTTTAAATGTATGTAAGTAAAAGTAGCTCGATTTTAATAAAACTCGATTTTAAAATTATATTTCCTTCAATTCTTTCTTTCTATTGTAGAAAGCAATTATTTGTTAGGATCAGAAGAAATTCGATTACAGTATCCCATTATCGGTCATTACACCAATTAAATTTTTTTTTTTAATTTTTATTAATTCTTCTTCCAAGTGCATTTCTAAAAGTGCCTTATTTTTTTTATAATGATTGACATTTTTTTTTTAAAATATATTTTGTTAGAAATTAAACCAGCCCGTTGTAATAAAACCCTTTTTTTTATTTAATTTATTTCAAATCTGTTTTGCTCAAAACAGGATGTGAAGAAATATAAATCAGAGTATCCCATTATCGGTCATTATACCAATTTTTTTTTTTTTTGGTCAACACCACATGCAATCGTTTAATTAGTATTAAGTATTTCAGTTTGATTCTCTTATATTACCAATCGAACATTCGCTTAACTCTTTCTTTTCATTATATTATTTCCTTAATTCTCTTTGTTTTTGCAGAAGAAGGGAAATGCGGCGCCATCTTTGTGGTATTGTTATATAAAGAACAGTTGGCGCATGTTTGCACTGGGAGTTATTTTAAAGCTGGCCGGTGATTTATTTGCATTGATTGGTCCACTTGCCATACAGCAAATAGTGCAATACATTGAAGAGCTCTATGCGGATGCACAGACTGGTCATATATCAAGGGCTGGCGAGGAGCGAGCCACTAATCAAATAGCCCCAAATGCTTTAGATGCTCATGATGTGACCGCTGATGATGAGGTTTTCGGTATTGGCATTGGTGATGTGAGAATTTACTATGCCAGATGGTCGGATTTGGTAACAAATGGTTGGAGCATTGCTTGGATTGTACTATTGGCCGCACTCACACAGGCCGCATTGTCACAGGCATCAACGCATGTGCTCAATATGACGGGCATCAGGATTAAAACATCGCTACAGGGTCTAATTTATCGTAAAACCTTGCTATTGAATGCCAGCAGTGGTTGTATCAACAATGGCGGCGACAATGATGCGGCGTTTCCGGCCGGCTATGTGCAACAAAATGGCGGCGATGCTAAGTTGACTGCTGCTGCAGATGATGATAAGCCTGAAGCAGAGGCAGTGGAAGAAGAGTCGGGTAAGAGTTTTTGAGTTGAGTTGAGTTGGGTACCCGTATCTATTTGTAATTTGGAATGTAAATTGAAAGTTTTACAGTTGAAGTATTTGCAACATTTTTAATGGTAAGTGTAAAGAGAGTGCGGTTTGGACACAGATGTAGAGACAGAGCTTGAATGGGAGTGGGCAAGAGTGGACAGAGTTTATAGCACTGCTTTTATATGATGATATATACAAAGGCTTTTAGTTGTGACAGTTGAATTCAATAAAGTTGACGTCAAATTGACAGAGTTAATTTGATTTTGAAATGTTTACGTTTACGCGTTTTATTGAAAGCTTTTTAAGATTTACAAGTGGAGTTCAATGGGGCATGAATGGGATTATTGAAGCGCATTTAAGAATCAGACGGTAGGATAACTAGAAGCTAGGTACAAGAGAAGCTTTTAATTTAATGCATAAGTTGGCAGCGCTTGCAGGGTGATATCGATAAACAAGCAGGCGAAATCTAATTTGAGTGACTTGGTAACATAGCAGCGAGCTTTTGTTTAGCACAGTGGGCTGTTTTAGACGAAACTTTTTTTAACTTTACGGACAACTTAATGTTTATGCAGTGATATAGATAAACAAGCAGGGAATATCTTCGATAGGAGGGTTACTTAGTAACATAGCAGCGAGCTTTTGATTAGCAGAGTAAGCTGTTTTAGACAAAACTTTTCATTTCTTTAAAGACAATTCAGTCTTTATGAAGTGATAAACAAGCAGGCGATATCTTCGATAGGCTTTTTTTCCCGAAAAAGGGTTCCTCAGCTAGAAGAGAAGCTTTAAATTTAATGCAAAAGTTGGCAGCGATTGCAGGGTGATATCGATAAACAAGCAAGCGAAATCTAATTTGAGTGACTTGGTAACATAGTGCTTTGACAAGCACTTTTGCTTGACGAAGCCCCGGAAGGAAGAACCGGTATCTCCAATGTTTTCCTGCAGCCCTTTTGTTCCAATAATAATGGAGGCACCCTGTCGGGCTAGATCGTCAGCGATCGTGTTACCATCCACTCCCTAGTGTCCAGGCACCCAACATAGCACGACTTTGGTCCGGGCGAACAAGGTTTGGAGGTAGTTATAGCATTCTTTAACCATCCTGGAGGAAATGCTCCAGGATGACAATGCCCAAATAGCAGCTTGGCTGACTGAATAAATGCATATGTTTGCTCCCCTAGTTTCCTTGAGAAGGATATTAAGGGCGCAGATCTCTATGGCATGAATCTCCCCATTGCGATAAAGACCGCTAGTCTTTAGAATAAAATATATTTAGGTCATCTAAGACAAGAAATTGGCTTAAAATCAATAGAATTAAGCTTAGAAATACACTTAAGCAGAATTTACTAAATATTCAATCAAAGCAGGCTCTAAAATAGTATACTCCCAAAATAAATGTCGAAATTTTTTAGTTCACTCTGACGCTTCATTTAGCACACATCGGAAAAATTCAAAAAAAAAAATTTAGTAAAACAAAAAATTTGTAAAAGAATTTAATACATTGTTCCAAGATGAATCGCATGCTCGAGGAAGTGATACGTAAAAACTATCAAAATGCGGTGCGCATTACGGCGGAGAACACTCAGGGCTATGTGGTTTCCGATAATGCCACCAATACCGTGGCCGATTCTTCATTCGATAATACCAGCGCCCAGGCCATAGTTAAGCATTTGCATGGAGTATTGGTAACCTCGGCTCAGAGTTGCATTCGAGATCTGGATCCGGCTAATAAGCTTTGCTATATGCGTGTATCCACTAGGAAATTTGAATATCTTGTTGCTCCAGAGGAGGAATTTACTATAACCGTGGTGCAGTGAAGTCTTTAAGAAGATTCTGTGTTTTTCTGTTCGATTTTTGTTTCGTTTTTTTTAAATACATTCAGACTGGCGAGCAACTATTTTAGAACACTGTACAGACAATGATCCGGCTAAATAGACGTATAAACTTTTCAGTCAAATGGCAGCATGGAATGATAGTTGCAAAGGCCCAAAAATATTAAGATAAAAAATAAATATTATGATGAGCTAACTTATTTTTTTTTTTGTAGACGGTTGGATAAGTGGGCGGGTGGATGTGGTCAAGGCTGTCCATATGTACCGCTGCCTTTAGGACTAATTGTTTACAAGATCCCTGTTTTTATATAGACCAAAAAAAAAAACAAAAAAAAAGCGGCGTACGTTAAAGTCGGCCGCGGACGACTTTGGGATACTCTTTATCTATTTCTCTAGTCACCTTGATCATACTTTAGGAAACTTTGGGGGTCTCCGACGATTCTTTCTGTATATAACATACAGGGTGCGCCATGTAGACAGGACCTATTTAAATGTTGAATAGCTCCGCCATTTTTGAGCCGATTTTGGAAAATGAACAATATTTATTAAGGGTATACAATGCCATTTATTGACAATTCACTCAGAATACAATATCGGTCAAATGACCGCCTCCATTAGACACACAAAAAGCGGCCCTTTTTTGTGCATTTCGCATTGTATTTGACAACATTTCTGGCTTAATAGCAGCAATTTCCGCTGTTATATTAGCTTTTAGTTGTTCAATAGTCTTCGGTTTGCTGGCATACACCTTACTCTTCACGGGCGAGTAGCTACAGACCCGTGATCAAAGAAATTTTTCGCCAAAGTACGAATTGTCTTGGCGGAAGGCGCTGAATGTCTCCCATATTTCTTACGATAAGCACGCACAGTTTTCACGATTGAACGATTATATTCAATGTTCAACGCTACAATTTCAGCCCGCTCTTTTTCCGTAAATCGATCCATGACTAAAATTGACTAAAATGGCATAGACTGACGTTTCAGAATCTGGCCGATTTGTCAAAAACGGCTCAAAAATGGCGGAGTTATTCAACATTTAAATAGGTCCTGTCTAGATGGCGCACCCTGTACATTTTCGGCTTGCACAAACTTAATATACTCTTTGTACCATACGGTAAAGGGTATAAAAATTAGGAGTCTGTCTCTAGGTCTTATTCATACAGACGAAAAAGCCTATTTAAAATAAACAAAAAAGTCAAGAGTCGACATATTTGGCTGCCTTCAAGATCCCTGCAGAACATTCATCTCGCAGAAAAAAGGAAATTAGTTTTTAGTTTCGGAGAACAAAATCCAGGGTGTAAAAATCTCTACTTCATCAGGACTGAGATTTCTCCACAATAATAGTGTCCAGGCACCCAACATAGCACGACTTTGTTCCGGGCGAACAGGGTTTGGAGGTAGTTATGGCATTCTTTAACCATGCTCCAGGATGACAATGCCCAAATAGCAGCTTGGCTGACTGAATAAATGCATATGTTTGCTCCCCTAGTTTCCTTGAGAAGGATACTAAGGGCGCAGATCTCTATGCCATGAATCTCCGCAAGAAAGACGCTGGGCCAGATGCCCATTGCGATAAAGATTCTGGTGTTGTGTCCAACGATTCCAACACTTTCACCCTGCTCAGTTTTGGACACATCCGTGAGCCATTGTTGCCACCGGGGGTTTCCAGAGGGGCTGCCATCAGCCAAAGTCTCCCGACTTGGGAGAAGAGATCTAAATTTCTTGTTATGAAATAGTTCCGTGATCATAAGATCTTATGTACATCAGATCGTTACGTCAGGAAGGAAATATATAAGTGCGGCATGACCTGTTAACTTGCTAAGAGTCCAGATGTGATAAAAATGTGCAGTGGTGTGAGTCCAAAGACTGACTCCAAGACAGCTGTCGGAGAGGTACGCATAGCTCCCGAGAGAGATATGCATACTAGTCTTTGAAGCTAGCTGAATTTCTTAATAGCCGACGAAAGGCTTAGAAGCAAACTGATTTAGTTTGGGTGACTGAATAACATAGCAATGAGCTTTTGCTCAGTAAAACTTTTCATTACTTGCAGCGCACTTAATATTTATGAAAAGAATTGTGTAATTTATTCATTTAATTCCCAAAAACTTCTAACTCTCACTACAAAATAATTTCCACAAATATATTTATTTTATAGCATTTTTGTCAATAAACAAAGCCTATTAGCTTATAAATTAATATCTTTCCCCATAGGTCTCAATGACATTGGAGCCATTACGAATCTTATGACCGAGGACACACAAAATGTAATGCAATTCTTTTGGTTGGCTCACTATGCCTGGGCCATACCCTTCAAGGTTGGTATTATATAGTCTTTCCCCAACTGAGCAACATTTAATAATTTACGAGTCACTTTTGTGACATTTTTGTTGATTTTATTTTTATTTTCATTTTGATTTTGCCTTTTGCTTTCCCTTAACTTAATTTATAACATTTGTTTTGCGTTGTCGAACTTGCATTTTTATTTTTTGATTTTGTTATCTTAGTAGATTTATCTCTTGTAATTGCAATGCCTATAAATTTGAATTGAATTTTATTTTAATTTTATTTGCTCAATCGATTGCATTTTGCATACAAATTTTACTATTTGCATTTGGGTTTAAAATGGCAAATTCAAGTTTTCCGTAAATATTTTCTCAACGTTTTAAACAGTCCAATGCAGAGATTTTTATGTAATTAAGCAAACATGTTAATGGTTAAAATAAACACACACAGATGCAAATACACACAGATACGCACATAGATACACCCACCAGAACACAAGCGCATAATTAATTCGCATTAAATGCTTCTGTGTGCGTATTTCGCTTCGACTTGGTAAACCCTCCACAGTTAAACTAGAAATTCGGCATAATTAGCTATGAGTTGTATGTATTTACATTAGCCCCCAAACCGGGATTGGGATACAATACATCTGGGTCCACCTGTTCTATTCTACCTTTTGTCTGCTTGCTTTTGGCTAATGCACAGTGGTTCCTATGCTATAGAAAAAGCGAGCAAATATGTAGAATAGTTTTAGGAAAAAATGAGCGTGGTTGAAGAAAAGGCAAATTCGGAAAGTATTTGTAATATAAAAATTGTTTTAGATTTTATACATATATTCGAACTATAATATTTTTGAAAAAAAATTACTCTATTTTTATTACTTTATCGCAATAAAGGTATTTTTTGCTTTGATTTTTTTGAATAACAATATTACTTATAAAATGTGGTTACGACTGTATCTAACTTTGAAAAAAATTATAGTTTCTTTAAATATGTAAAAATATTTTACATAAATTTAATTTTCTACGTCGCGTTTAAATTTTTTTTTGAGATTCCTAAAAAAAAAATACATCGTCAGAAGAATATTAAGATTAGTAGATTTTACGATTTTTTTAACTAAAAATTATAGGCTAGAACATCTGTTGGGTTGTTTGTTAGTATTTAAAAATCATCTGTTTTACAATATTAATTATAGTCTGTGGTTACGAATATATCTAACTTTGAAAAAAAATTTTAGTTTCATTAAAAAAAGGAAAATATAAATATAATATGCATATAAATATAAAAAAAAATGCTTCTAAGTTAAGTTAAAAAAATTTTAATAGATTTTTAACAATTTTGAACGATTATTAAAAAAGTCGATTTGTTTAGCAAAAAAACATCTGTTGGGTTGTGTGTTAATTGCATTATAGTCGTATATTTTCCAACAAAAGGGTCTAAAAAAGGGGTTTTTCTTTTTAATTTATTTGTGACTGAACTACATAATATTTTGTACCAAATGTTTTTTTAATCTAAGACAAATAGCGCTATTAGTTTAAAAAAAAAAGAAAATTTGAATATTATTAACCATTTAAATTCATCGGTTAATTGTCAATAAATAAAAATTCGAAAAAAAATTATTTATAAAATGAGCAAGTTTTATTATAGATTCGGAAGGGCCTTGCCTAACCCACCAGCCATATACTCCAGATATTGCCCCGCCCGATTAAACTGGTCAGCATGGTTTAGTTGTTTGAAAGTTGAGGGTAATTTTCGAAGTAATTTGCAACGTGGAATCCGAGTCCGGAGTCAGAATTGGCCTAAGACGTCAGTATTTTCAAATATATGAGGTTATAAACAACTTTTTTTTTTTCCAACTTTTGAAGTTACTTGCAATGTGAAACATTTTTTTGTGGATTCGGGTCTTACGCAACAAATTACTTCCAAAATTACCCTTAGCTTCTTTGGATCGTGACATGATCCCGGTGTGTATAATTTTCCTGATTATGCATAAAGACATTCAAATAGGTCTTGACTTGTGGATATTCTCAAAAGATGAACACTTCTCCTTTAAGGGCACTCTAGTTCTGAGAGAAAGATAAGAAAAAGCCATAACTATCGACAGGCAAAGCTTTTAATGGTTCATATGTAACCATTCCTTCAAAGTAAAGTTGATTTTTCATAAAAAAAAAAAACAGGGAGAACTTAGTTACAATATAGTTCTATAGCAGTTATTCCAAATAGGAACATAGGGTCTTAATATTCTATATATCGTTATAAAATGAAAGGCTATCAAAACCTACTCAAAGATTACTACTATTCGTACCATCAAAACTTCCAGAAAAAGAAAGATGTGTAAAAATTTTTTGTTGTTATTGTGATAGACTTAATAAAAATATGAAATTTCTGACATTCTTGATATTTTTATATTCATTTTATCAATTAAAATTTTCTAAAGATGTTTTTAACTATTTTTGTGCTATACTCCCAAAATAATGAAAGATGTGAAAAATAATTTTTTTTTGTGATAGGTTTATTAAAATGATTAAATTTCAGATATTCTTAAGGAATAGTTTTTATTTTTTTTATCAATAAAAATTTGTAACAAATTTTTTTTTTGTTATGATAGGCTTAGCAAAAAGATTAAATCTCAGAGATTCTTAAAAAATAGTTTTTATATTTAACTAGCCGGCCTCCGCTTCGCTCCGGCACGCTCGCTTCGCTCGCTCGTCTAGGTCTTTATCCTACACAGTATATGGTGTATACTAATTTGTTTGTTTCATTTGTGTATTTTTTAATCGTGTATGCATGTCGACCTTCTGACATTTGTTTGAGAGAGTCGCTGATGAAAAAGGAATCGTATTTTTTAAAGCAAGAATATTGAATGTGGTAAACGCAAATAAATAATCATTATTTCATTAAATTTGCTCGAACTGAAAAGAACATCATAATTGAGGTAGCAAATTTTAATGGCATAGTAACTTTTTGATTTAGTTTATTTGATTGTTATTTCTATTGGTTTACTTTCTCGTTGTTCAGATCTAAAATGAATAATATAAGTAATAATATAAGAATAAGTGTGTCGATGCCAGACGAAGAGGATGTGCCATTTGATTATTTTGAGCAGTTGAACATGAAATATCCGACAGCTGAAACGTTCAATTTAAATTGGAAATGCAATCTCTTTCACGAAGATGTTCGTTCTTCACTCATAAACTTTCAAAATGTGAAAAATCTCAATTTGTTTCTGGAAGAAAATTTCAAGCAAATTCCGGCCACGCCACCATTTATGTTTCCAAACCTGCAATCAGCCAGTCAACATGTCTATAGGAAATTTGCCATTACCAATGTCAATGAGTTGTTTAGAGAATATGTTTCCAGATTGGTCATTTTGCAACTCGACACGCATATTCTTGCTTAAATGAAGTACTTTGACATGTTTCCACAAATTGGAAGACTTTAGACATGCATTGGCGTTGATCGTGGAATCACTGGCAATGTTTGACGAAAATCTCCTGCTAATAAAATCATTGCACCACCAAATCGGTTATTATTGCTCCGTAGATCTTTTAAGGTTCTGTCTAAAGCCTCCAAAGATTTTTTATGTGCCATCGTGCATTCATCCCAAACAATCAATTTACATTGCTGCAAAACCTTTGCCATTGCATAGTTCTTCGAAACGTTGCAGGTTGGAGTTTCATTGCTTTGCATATTTAATGGCAATTTTAGTGCTGAATGGGCTGTTCGACCACCTTCAAGCAAAGTTGCTGCGATTCCCGACGAAGCGAGTGCAAGTGCAATTTTATTTTGTGAGCGAATTGTTGCTAATATTAATGAAATCAAAAAAGTTTTTCCTGTACCACCAGGTGCATCTAAGAAGTAAATCCCTCCAGTTTCATCATTTGTTACTTTCATAAGAGTTTCAAATACATACTTCTGTTGTTCATTTAACAGTGGAAGATTTGTTTGAATTAATTTTTTCAAAGCGTTGAGATCATACAGTTTTTCTCGATGCAACTCTTGGTTAAAAGCGTCATGCATTGGACGATTGGGCGCGGTCAGGCCTAATTGAATTAATAGTTTGTTTGACATTATCAAGCACATGTCCTCAATTGAAATCAATGCTTCATTGTAAATTTCTTCACTGATTTGTATATTTGGATTTCCCATTCTATTCCGTATTTGATACAAAATATCATCACACATATAATCTTTGAACTTGATCCAAATCATCAAAATCCTTTGTTGCCCCAAATGAAGTCATTTGAAAGCAATTGTTATATTGTTGGATATGTGTCAAAAAGTGTATAGAATCTGTTCCTATTCCTGAAACCAATGAGTACAATGGTTCTGGTGGTGGATCCAATGGTATCAATTTTACTTTACCATTTGCGCAACACAATCCATTGGCTTCGTTTTTGTATTTTAATGCCTTACAGTGTGAGCAAACCGAGTTCATAGAACCAATAACAACACATTGGTAGTTACTGTAGTCAATTGACACATCGTAACTGAAAGCAGCTCGATTCAAACTTGCGCGATTATTAGTATAATGTCGCGCTCGCGCTTCACGTGTTTGTGATATCCGAATTCTTTCACGTTCATTTCCGTCGTCACGTTCTTGTGCAGTACGATTTGATTGGTAATTAGCTTGGTTTGTAGCATTTCTGGTTCTTCTACCTAAATTGCTTCGTCTTATAGGAGGCATATCAAATATTAATTATATTTTCACTAATCACGAACTAAACAAACACTAACTAAGTAAACACTCTGCACAAAACACGATATACGAATTTGTTTCGTGTATCAGTTGACAAAAGCAAACTCAGATTAGGTCACAGACAACTTTTTTTTTTTAAATTTGATATGACTTGAAGTCAAAGTCGTAGTTGACTACGTTTTAGTTACAAATCATTTGTATGGGAAAAAGAAAAGGGCTATTTTTAGGGTTTTTCCAGCAATAATTCTAATTTTTCTCGCCGTAAAAACCATCCTTGAACTTCAACGAACATTTTAAAAAAAGATTTGGCCAAATTGGTCGAGGCGTTGTTGAGTTATACGCTTATCAACACATTTTGCGATTCATTTTTATATTATAGATAGAGAGAAATTGTATTATAGAAATTGAGAGGCTTCTTAAAAATTTTTTAATATAGAAAATGAATTAAGCAGTTTTAAGATCATTCCCGTACATTCAAAATCCTTTCATATTATGTTTGAAAACTAATGACATGGTATTATTATATAAAATATTCAGAAAGAATTACAAAATTATGTTCACAATGGTGACAGACCTTGAGTATGGTTCTTTATAAATGTCTTGAGGTTCAAATTTTTCTACATATGTACAATAGTTCAAAACAGTTTATTAGAGCCTCAATCAATTAATATATATTTTTCAAGTTTTTACAGTGCCTGAACTCTCTATATTTTCGGAAAGTATCGTTCGAATTTAATTTTTCTTCGTTTTAAAATGTTTGGGCATGCTTTTTATAACTCCAGCTACTTTTGATTCGAATGTGTTATCGCTGATTTTGCCCACTGTGCCCTGACCCTTGTTTTGGCAACAGCTGCAATATAATTTACTCGTTTGTATGCAGTTCGAATCGGATTTGTTTCGACTCGTAGATTCTGTGGAATGGTTTCCATTGTCATGGTTTATATTGTATATTGTATAGTATGCACAAAAAAGTAGATATTAATTAACATTTATGTTGCAGGTGCTAAGTTGTATTGGATATTTCATTAGACTTTTGCTTATCGAGGTCAATTTGTGTAGTAGTAAAGTTGAGAAATATTTTTGCTGAAGTTGGTATTATAAGTTGTTTTATTTTATAAGTAAAAATCAAACTTATAAAAATTTATTTTTGATCTTAGAACTGTCCTTCATCTTAGTCAGGCACTCAGAGTATGGAAAAAATAAAAAAAAACTTTAAATTTGAAATTCCTCTGGACCAGGTCTAGGATTAACTTCTCTTCAGTCTACTTATAGGCAGCATTCCCACAAACAGTAACCTAAGGATATGCTTATAAATGCTCAGAAATTTGTCCTTATTAACACATTAAAAGCGGGGCGGGTAAAATTACCCGTTGTGAAAACTGCTGCTTAAAGGCGGGCCGGGTATTTTTACCTTTTGAATGTAGGCACTTTAAAAGCGGGAGACGGTATTGTTACCGGATTGGTTTTCATATAAAACTGAAAGTATTATTTCATATAATTATTTTAGTTTCATAAATTTCAAGTTTTTCATGGAAATTGTTTGTTTTGTTGCATTCAAAACTCAAATCAACAATTGTTCACGAAAAATGTTGATATGACTGCCCAAGAAACATTTTTATTATATAGTAACAAAATTTGGAAAGGGAATTGTTTTTGTTTTGTATGGGCATAAATAAATAATAATATTATGAGGATCTTTCATCTTATTTGACACAATTCTCATTATTGCGTATTCATTCATGTTGTTTTATATTTATAAATTTATTACTCAATTGTTTTAGCGACTTGTCATTTCATAACTATCAATAATTATTGCATCAGCAAATACAAAAAGATACCGTTAAGCATAACACTTCGCTTCTCTTTATAACGGTCAACAGTCATTTGCGAGCTCTGGTAAAATGGGAGCTGGAGAGCATTTTCATAGAATATTGTGTAAAATGCATAGCTCGCAAATAACTGTTGACCGCTTTTACCTTTGCGGTACTCATACGAACAACAACCGAAAAAACCATGCACGCTTGCTCTCGCTCTGAGCATAACACTTCGCTTCTCTTTATAACGGTCAACAGTTATTTGCGAGCTCTGGTAAAATGTGAAATAATAATTTTAAATTCAGTGTTTAGTCGGCTTTAGACAGTTGAACATTTCTTTTTATAAATTATTTTTCAATTATTATAAAAATGGACTCTGATAGTGATAGTGAAGTTTACGCAGATAATTTATCGCAAATTTCCAGTGATTCTGATATTACTGAATTTGAGAGTGACTGTGAAAGTGATGAAGACTTCTTTCATCCTAGAAGACGTAGAGTTTTACCAATACAGTATAGCGATTCGGAACAAAGTGACGATGAAGTATTGGAGTGGTCAGAACATGATAATCCTCCAATTATTGAACAATTTTTGGGACAAAGTGGCGTTGTTGAGATGCCAAATAATTCAGAAAGTGTGGATGAAGTGGTTCAACTTTTCATAGGGAACGATTTGTTCGATTATATGGCAGAAGAAACTAATCGTTATCATTCACAAAATGTTGATAAGTTTAAAAACAGTGCAAAATCTGTGAAATGGAAAGACGTATCTGCAGAAGAAATGAAACAAATGTTGGGATTACTTTTACTTATGGGCAAAGTTCGTAAAGAAACTAGGGATGAATATTGGTCTACAGACAAAACAATTGAAACTCCAATTTTTGCACAAGTGATGAGTAGAGATCGTTTCCGCCAAATATGGTATTCAAGGCATTTTTCAAATAATGAAACTGACATCAATGAAAGAGATCGCCTTAAAAAAATTCGCCCAATCGTATCTTATTTTTTAAAAAATTTGAACAAGTATATAAGCCTCAACGAGAGTTGTCATTGGATGAAAGCATTGTACCCTGGAGAGGTCGGCTATCATTTAAGGTGTATAATGCTTCCAAAATTCATAAATACGGAATTCTTATTCGAATGGTTTGTGAAGCAAGAACAGGATATATATGTAATTTCCGAATATATCATGGTGAAGTAAGTCGACTTCAGGAGACAATTTTACACCTCCTACAGCCGTATGCAAACTTGTGGCACCACGTCTACATGGACAATTATTATAATAGTGTCGATTCGGCTAAAGTCTTGTTAGAAAATGGATTCCGAAGTTGTGGTACGATACGTACAAATAGAGGTCTTCCTGCATGTTTACAAAATGCAAATTTAAAAAAAAGGTGAATCTATGTTTCGTCGTCAAAACGATATTCTTTTACAATGCTGGCAATCGAAAAGAACAGTTCGAATGATTTCAACAATCCATTCTTCCACTATCGTAGAAAGTGCAAATATTGATTGGAAGACAAGAGAAAACATTTGGAAGCCGAAATGCGTTATCGATTATAATAAATATATGAAAGGTGTCGATCGCGCTGATCAGTATTTGTCATATTATTCAATTGTACGACGCACAAAAAAATGGACGAAAAGGGTAGTGATGCTTTTGCTAAATGGTGCTCTTTTCAATGCTTTCAGGGTTTTTAAAGGTTTAAATACCAATTCAAAGAAAAGTTATAAAAGATTTTTGCACGATGTGGCCAAAGAATGGATAAGAGATAATGGTAGAGATAGTGTTGATGATAGAGTTCCCAAT